>VXAY01002656.1:166967-305238 GCA_013399855.1 Oxyruncus cristatus
GGGGCGTGCTCGGGGTGGTCCCGGCCCCGCCGGGCTGTGCGGGGCCGGCCTGGGGCGAGGCGCCGGAGCGGGCGGCGGGGCTGGGGAGGACGAGGGGCCTGGAGACCTTGGGCCGAACCGGGCGTCGAAGCCTCCGAAGGGGCCGCGGCTCCGCCGATACGTCCCGGGCCGGGCCCCCTTCCCGAGGCCGCTCGGGGCGGGGAGGAGGCGGTGCAGCCAACCCCGCCGGTGGGGCCGCGGCAGGATGTGCCCAAGGGAAGCGCTCGGGTTCTGCCCGGCTTCACTTGGGGTGCGGAAAGGGGATTTCCTACTTTTTATTCATATTCGTCTTTATAGAAACTCTCACACCCCCCTCCCGCCACGGTGGGCATATACCTGTCAAAGTCGGCGAGTTGATGATGTTTTGTGCAGCTTTGCTGCAGGTGTGAATTATTTCTGCAACATGATCTTAGCGGGCGCTTTTCCAAACAGTGTAAGTAGCCTGGTTGCGTGCTGCTGTGTCTTGTTTCCGAATCACGCCTTGGCGATGAGGTGGTGACACACAGTGCGTAAAGCTCAAGATTATCAAGCTCAATTTACTTTATTTTGTTTTCTTTTTTAAGAGTATTTGTTGTCATGAAGAACTGGGAAGTTTCACAGCTGCCATGATAAAGGTTTTTTTCGAGTTTGGTGTAGATGGGTAGGAAGGAGGAGAAGCATTATAGGACTTGCCGCTGTTTTGAAATTACACAACTGCAAACTTCAACTGTGACTTTCATAAGTCTTGTGTAGGTTTTGGTGTCTTTGCAAAACTATTTTAGTAGTTCCTTTTTTGGAAAGCTTCAGGTAGAGCACAGGTTTGTTTATCCATATTGTTGCCTCTTCCTTATTAATTTCCATTTTACTACTGCTAAAGTTTCACCTAATTATTCATAGCAAGTTTTATGTTTCCATGTGTTGAATATATTTGCTTATAATACCACCCTTAGATTAGCATGGAGGGTTCCCATCTACAAGATGCTTATCTTTACATGTGAAGGTTTCCCAGCCGCCCACACCCCATATGTTCCACCTTGGCTTGGGGGCAATGACCAAGAAGACCTGTTCCTTGTATGGAAGTTGGTACCTCAGCTTCTCCACTGCTAAACTGCCATTCTTGCACAACATTCTTGCAGTTACTTAATCAGAGGCTCTGGCTTACTTTGGGGCAGGTTCAGAGAACTTTTTGAAACCTTTTTTTTCATGTGTTCTGTTTGTCTTTTGAAAAATAAAATATGGGGTCTTCGGGGATTTGTTTTTTAAATGTTGTTTCCTCTGTATATTTTGGCACCCCTGCAAACTTCCCACAGGGAGCATTAGTTTGTCTCTGCCTGGCCTTCACTTTGTTTTGAATTTTACTTCTGGTAACTCCTGAAAATACTTCTTTTCCTATTGAGTCTTTTTTGAGTACAGAAACCTTGAAACCCTGGGGATGCATTTTAGTTAACAGAAGATAAACATTGTATAGTGTCCCTGTCTAAACAGTCTTCTGTTAGCATGCAGAAGTAACTCCAGACTTGGATTGTCAGTGAACATTTGCAAGGCAAAGTTTAAACTTTTATTTGCATCTTTATTCCTAATATTGTAGTTGGATCAAATAGTGCTTTTCATCCTGGAGAAGCCTATCTGCATGGGAAAGGTTTTTTCTTCTTATGATACATATAGTGTGAACTTACACCTGGCTGTTAATTTCAGGTTGTAATTGCAACTGAAAGTGATCAGAAAGAGACTGTGGCTCAGGCGTTTTAGCCTCTGTTCCCTGCACAGGAGCTCCCTGATTACCTTGCTTTCCTTTTCTAGTCCCCACCTCATTTCAAGTCTCATCAGGCTCTTGGGTAGTGCACACACTATGCACACCCAGTTTCTTTCATCTCTCCGTGCTCTTGCCAGTATAAGCAGGTCAGGCTCAGCTCTGATTCCCTCCTGCTGCCCTGTACAAGTCATAGTGTGACCCTGTTTCCAGCGATTTACTTTGGCTCGGTGTCAGCGCAGGGGTTCCTGGATGTAGGTTAGGTCCCGCAAGAACTCCCGGTTACCAGCTCAGACTGTAACAACTCTTTCTGGTTAAATTAATGTAGAGGAAGGTCTCTTGTTACAAATGAGATATCTGTGTTTATCTTCTACTGTTTGTCTGAGGTAGTACAAGCTGATGTGCATCCAGTTATAGTGAGTTTTGGAAAGGATTGTTTCAGAGAATGGAAAGTACATTTTAGCTGAAAAAACTAGAAAATGTAAATGGTCCCTAATAGAAAAATGAGCTCTGTTTTGAAGAGATTTAGGGGGTTTTTTCTTCAATCTGTATGTCGTCCATTAACGACAGAAGTGGTGGCAGGAGTCACAAGCACTTAGGTAAATTAACGACTTCTAAAAGTATGATTACAAAGTGAGCGGAAGAGAGAGATTACGGTATTTTTCTGACAATTACAAACCTTCCTCTTTTAACTGTGAAATAGATTTTAAAATGTCAGTCTTCAACTGACTGGAGAATCAAAATGCAGTGCACAGCTGGAATTCGTGAATATCATCCCAAGGTGTCACAGTTCAGTGTAAGGACCTTTCTGATGCATAAGTCAAATAAATAATGTAGATATATAATACCTGTTAAAATACACTTAACTTGCTCTGTGTTAGGGGGAGGCTTCTGTGTCTTGTTCCCTCCAGTCTTTTGGTTTAATACTGTTAGAATCAGGACCCTGTTCCACAGACAGCATAAACATGCAGGGCCACTTAAGTGCTTTCATCACATTTTGCAACTACATCTCAAAAGTTTGGAAAAGAAATCAGGCAGGGGGTAGGATATGTTACCGCGTCATGTTACCACATTAGTCTGCATTGTGTAATATCTGCTAGCTTACAACTTCCACATGGTGGTGAAGAAATAGCCATTATTTCCTTACATGAGGCTTCATTTGTACTGACATCCAGAGCAAAGAGCAGGAAAACCACTCTCTGCTTGGTTACTTGGGTCTGTACTGTGTATTCAGTAGATCTGTTTTGTACTTTTCAGGCAGTCCTCTTAAAAACTCTTAATCTGAGTCTAGTCTTCATAACCAGTGTTTGTCGGCACGCAAGCCAGCTGTGGGTGTGTGCAGCACATCGATGTGTGAGAGATGGACAAGGATTCATGTAGCTGGCAAGTCATGAGAATTCCAGCTTGGGAAAGTAATAGGATAAATAGATGATAAACTACAAACAATGGATATCTGCTGAAGATATAAGTCTGGCAGCAGTCATAATGAGAGAAACCAGGAAGTACTAACTTCAATGCAAAGCTCCACATCCATGCTGAGGAGAAGGTGGGATTTCTCGCAGGAACCAGTGCCCCCCGGACAAGGTCTCTTGAATCAGTTCCTGATTATTTTGATGTTTGAGGCTGTTGTCAGACTTTGCTCTTGCAAGTGCAGTTTTTATACAGGGACTGACGTAAGCAGAGGATGAATTTGGGGGGATTTTGAATAATGTCAGGGAAAGCGATGTGTCCTTGGCTAGACTTAAATAGATTCCCATTCTCCTTGGATGCGGGGAGTTGCAGGGCTCAGGAGCTTCTAGCCATCCCATCTCACTTGGGATAATTCTGCCGCAACAGGAGTCTGCAGTTGCCAAGTTGTCAGGGTGGAAGCGTATGTGCATTGTTGCAGTCACATGTTGTGATAGGAAGTGGATATCATTAACTAGAAAACACATAGTGAAAATGCACCTTTCATACAAATGTGACGTAAATTGTTACAAGGATGCAAGTCAGTCTGTCATACCAGATACACAGTGAGACCAGCAAGCTCCATACCTCTTTGATGCAGAAATTTCCTGGTGATACGTAATATTTTTATTGTGACAACAGGAATCTGCATGTTGCTTTGATTTGTATGCCAGTTATCTACCAGGTGAGGAATAAAATGGCTCTCTTCCTTAAATCTGCTGGACTGTAACAGAGTGCTGATGGTTTGTTAGGCAACAGTCACGAAATGAGCTGTTCAAGCATCTCTGTGTTTCAGGGCAATAGTGTAGGAAGGCTTAATACGAAATTATCACCCGGAGACATAATTTGTTTCGGGGTTTTTGTTTGTATTTTTTAATTTGAATTTATTTTTCCAAACTGGTAAATTTTACCCAAATAGTTTCTGTGATATATCCTGTTCTGTGGTTACTCTCTCTGTGTAAGCAGAAATGCACGAAGGGAGTAGACCTGAACAATCTGTAGCATGAGATCTGCTGAGATGGTAGCAGTGCTCTCCAGTTCAGTGTCTTGTCCATTGTGGAAGTTGATAAGTTTTATGAATTGGTAGGAAGCCTTGGAGGCTGTTCAGTTGTCCTGCCTGCTGCAGACTGAAGCTAAGGGTATTCTACCCTTTGTAGAAGGCACTCCATTTTAGATGGAAACCAAGTACATCAGATGAAGTGGCATATGTTGGTCTATTTTTCAGCTGATATTTTCAGGGTCTGTATTTGAAAACAGTTTCATTATCAGCTGGGTTTTGAAAATGAGGAAGGAGAAAAATCTTGGGTCTCAATAGTTCAGTTTGTGTGGTTTTGAATTTTCAAGTATTAAAGCATAACTCTTCTGCTCTGGCAGTATCTCATAATGGGCTATGCTAAGATGCAGAATGGAATATTTCAAGTGAAAACAGTTTTAATGATGTATTTTAAGGTATCTCTCAAGTGAAACATTGAGTAGAGTGCCCTTTGCCTGAAATGTAAATAGGTCATAGCTGGAGGTAATTGTATAGTCAGCTATTAGTATAATCATTTGCCATAGATTTACTGACTGCTGTAGAATTTTTGAGGGAGAGCACAGATATATTAAAAAAAACCCAAACCAACAACAAAGATTAAAATTTGATTAAATAGCTTAAGAAAAACAAACAAAAAAAGCTGTTGACAGACAGCCCTGCAGAAGGCATTTAACTAAATTAGTAATCTCTGATAATGAAATGAAACTTCTAACTTCTATGATTAATGGGGTTTTGCATTTGCATGGACTGAGTGTGTGTCCAGATACTTGCTTATTTGACATGTAGAAACTTGCAAGCTGCAGTAATTTGATCACTTGTTTAGTTTTTTTCATGCAGCCTCTTGAGGTAGCGAAACTGTCTGGCTAAAACGCATTTTAGGCCAACTTTACATTGCATGCAGTATTGTGTATCCGGATGGAAAAGTCCTTTTAAGGAAGAAGATAGTGTAATGCTAATTGGTTTTGGTGGTTTTGTTTTAATTTGCACACAGGAAATGCTGAGGCAACGGTATTTCTAAATGGAGCCATTGGTCTCTCTGCTTTTTGTTGTTCTATGCTGCTGATGCAGATACCCACTTACTTATTTCTTGGTTACAAAGGAACTTAGGGAATCAGATACTTAATTTAGTTAACAGCTTAAAGAAATATGTCCTCTTTGAAAGTTCGAGAGAAATAATAGGTAGGTTCTGTTAGTGTGAAAATTGCGTTGAAAGACTGGGGAATCATGTGGGTGAACAATCAAAAGGGGCCAGGTGAACAAAATGAAAATGGAAGCAAGTTGTGAGTGGGTGTCTGGTGATAACTTTTGCCTCTGTGATCCTTAAGCCTTCTTCCTGCCATGGGCTGGACAGCTGTGAACTTGTCACAATTAAAACATATCAAGCAAAGCTGCTCTTTGTGTATGTGTAAATGGTTGAGTAAGTTGCTCTGTCACAGTATGTGACATGTCACAGTGAACAAAGAGCTGAGGTAATGAATGGAAGGTGGTGATGAGGCTGTGAAACTCTGCTAAAATGTGGGATGGTTTAGGATTGGGTGCTGGTGAACTTGTAGCAGATCTGGGGAGGTCTTGGTACTGTGTCCTCTTAGCCTGGAGTTTTCAATTTTAAAAAGGGTTTAGTATCTCTGGGGAGGGCCTGTGAGGCTTAATTTTTTAAAGATTGGCAAGTGTATAAGTTGAACATGGTTGAAATGTGCTGTTGTGTTATGAAATAGTTTGTTTCAATAGGGACAAAAATACAATTTTTCAGGTTTTAGTGCTGTTTTTTTTTCCTTCAGTAGCGGTCCTGATTCTCTTTTTTTTCTTTTAAATTAAAATCCCTAACCACACCTTGCAACGGGTCCTTGGTGTTGTGTTGTTACCTTTCATCTGCTTAGACAGATTCCAGTTGGCTCCCAGGGAATGTAATGGGAAAGATTCCTGATTCAGGGTTCTCTTATTTCAGATGGATTTTAGATGGAAACCAAGTACATCAGATGAAGTGGCATATGTTGGTCTATTTTGAAACAGCTGGGTTTGTTGGATGAAAACTTCAGTTTTAAGTAATGTTTTCCTATGAGGATTTATCTCTGTTTTTGGTAAAATGCAGTAACGTTACTACAGCAGGTAGGCTGAGGTTCCATTAAAAATTAAGATGTGAATTCTGGCTACTAAGTATCACTTTCTGCTCAGATTCCTTCATTCCCTGGAGTCCTTTCTCTTGCTTTATATATTTTGGATGAGTTTATCACTTCAATTGTTCACGAGTGAGATGATGTTTATAGCTCCAGACAGAATACAGTTGCCAGCCATATATATGTGTCAGCTGAAGACTTTTATTCTTCTGGGCAGAGCTGTTCAGGGTCTTAGTGCTGCAGGACCTGCTCCAGGTTGTATTACAGATCAACAACAGTATGACTTCAGGCAAGATTTCTTTCTTTCCTCGCTGTAGTCACTTCCCCTTTACCTCTTTAAACATTTTTTTGGACACAAACTCTCTAGCCATCTTTCTTTGATGCCATTGGTGTTACCCTAGTTCTAGTCTAGAGCTGTATGCTACAAATATCAGGTATATCTTTTTACAGTTTAAACCATTGCTTTTTGCCTTTATAGGCTCCTTGCCTTGCCTGGTATGGATTTGATGTGAGATAAGTAGATTTTTCTTGATACGATGATTTTTACTCAAGTGTTCCTGGTTTTCCTCTCTTCTTCTTGTTGTTAGCGTAAAGTCATTAAGATTCCTCAGAGGAGTTTTAGATTTACAAAGATGTGAAGCATGATCAAGACACACAAACTGATATAATGGTGAAAATTCATGCTGAAGTGCATGTATTTTGTCTTGAGGAGAATGGCTGAGGAGAACTTGGAGCTCTGATCTGATCTTGAATGGGTGATCTTTGGGATGCCAAACTAAATCTTCCATGATCTGATTGACAGTAAGAAACGTGTTTTCAAGGCCTTGGCATCATGGAAAACCTGAATATCTTGGTTTGTTCAGGTAACTGGAAAGACACAGTACAGATCCTGAGATCAAGATGCGCTCAGGCTGGCAGAAAGCAGACTGCACTTGGGAAATGCTGAAGTCTGGAAAAACTGTGCTTACTGCTTAATCACTTTTAAAAGACCAAGTCATTAAACTAATTAGGCATAATTAAGAATTGGCTAACAAGGAACAACAGTGTGTTTGTGGTGATTGCTGTCTTTCAAACTCAAAAAAGGCTTCTTTTAACTTTCAGGAAGTTTTTGAAAAGTGGAAAGAAGATGGGAGAAAAACAATCCATGTGGCTGATGTTAGTCACATGTCCTAATAAAGGGCTGGCTGAATTTCAATAACTGATTGTGAGTGAAATGAAAGGATGAATGGAGTTACAGGTAGAATTGTAAAAAACCCCAACACATTGTGAACTTGTAAAGGATCACACTTTACAATGTAACCAGGGTTCTGCATGTTAAACTTGCCCTTCATTGAATCAAGTCCTGTTGGAATTCTGATTTACATTCTCTAAGAAGTGTTTGTTTGGTAGCTGTTTCTTTAAAAGGTGAGATCTGCCTCCACTTGTTAGGCATTTTCAATCTTGTGGATGTGCTGGCTTTGAATACCAGCAATGGTTAAGGTAAGAGAAGAGTGAATCCCTGTAATATTTCCGCTTATGAGTTCTCAATCAAGCCACAAACATTTGTCCTTTTGCAGTCAGATGGAAGCCTTCCCCCTGATATCTGCAAACAGTAAGTTTCAGCAACCAGTCCTTTTATCCTCCTCTGAGAAAAGAGCTACGATGTGCGATGAACAAATCAGGAGCATACTTCTGACCGGAGTTCTTAGTGGTCTGTCTGCAACATCAACAGGGTGCGTAGCAGATAAAGAGGATGATGATTTATAAACACTACAAATTGGCAGTACCAGTTGTACCCTGGAAGTCTTCTATGAGGAGTGTTGTCTTCTAAATTGCAAGCTTGAGGCAGTGTTTTCAGGGTTTTTTTTGCCTTTAAAGATTGGTTACAGCATCACATTTATTTGAAATTTTTTTTTCATGGCACCATTTCTTTTTCAAAAAAGAGGCAAAATAGCTCCAATGACCTTATTTTATACTTGAATTATATGTCCATTAAGGTTGAGAGCACAATGGCCATTTTATTTCCTCCTTCAGGTTTTCATAAAATGAGAAACAAAATGTTTTACAGTGTAATTTCCTACTGCACTGTAATTTCAAGTGATTGAAATGCCTGTCCTTTTCAACAATTTAGGTAGTAGTAGACGTTTCATGAAGTACTTGTGATTCAGAGGTCCTGGATGTAGGCTCTTTTAAGGTAGTGTATAGAAGTGTTTGTGTCTTAGTTACGTCAACAGAGTTCACCCAAAAGTAGTGGGTACTCAGTGACACTGGTTTGCTCTATACCTTTTCATCAGTCTCACTTGTCAATATACTATGGAAAGCTTTTGTCATTCTTAGGCAAAACTGTGCATATTAGTTATAGGGTAATTGCCCAGTGCTTCTTCCTACTGCTGCTTTGGTAACTTTCAGGCTTTCAAAGTTAAAGGCTCTTTACTTATTTATGACTTCTGCATGAGTTAGATTTCAGTGTCTAATCAGACTGAACATCCTTAAAATTTCTAATGGGATCCTTGAAAATCTGCCAATGGACTATATACGTTTTCTGATGAATTGTTTTAATTGAGCTCTGCCTTGCTATTTGGTTAACAGTCTTCAGGGTAGCCTCAGGCTGCTTACTTTCCAATTTCCTTGTGTTATCTGTAGATAAATGTCCACTGTATTGAAGCTTAATGGCCAATTAGCTGAGTCAAATAAAATCTGAAAACACAGAAAGCAGTTCTGATCATTGGCAGGATATTCTTGTCCTAACTGAGATTGAACCCAGAGTTTCTGATCTGCTGACTACCACTGCTCCTTGTGAGTAGTCTCATGGGGAAACAGTGTTCAGCCCCTAAAGCATGGTTTAGCTAATTTTTCCTTGCAGCGTTGGCGTCTTGTTTGTTTGCTCATCAGTAGTTGCAGAATTAGGCAGACCTCTATTGTGAACAGACTTTGCAGTGAAGAAGCGATCTGTGTGACTTCCTTTGGGCTGTATCCCAGCGACCTGTGTAAGGCCCGTCGCATCCTGTTGAAGTTAAGCCCACATGGAATCATCGAATCATCAAAGTTGGAAAAGGCCTTCAAGATCTAGTCCAGCCTTTGACCGAACACCACCATGTCAATTAAACCATAGCACTGTCATGTCCAGTTGTTTCTTGAGTACTTCCAGGGATGGTGACTCCACCACCTCCTTGGACAGCCTGTTCCAATGCTCAACCACCCTTTCACTGAAAAAATTCTTCCTGACATCCAACCTGAACCTCTTCTGGCACAACTTGAGGCTGTGTCCTCTCCTGTCACCAGTTGCATTGGAGAAGAGATTGACCTCCACCTTGCTACCATCTCCTTTTAGGTAGTTGTGGAGAGCAATAAGGTCTGTCCCCTCTCCTCACCCCAGCCTCTTTTTCTCCAGACTAAACAACCCCAGGTTCCTTAGGACCCTCACATAATTGGCTTTGGCCCATGGATCCAGCTTGTCCAGGTTGCTCTGCAGAGCCCTTCTACCCTCCAGCAGATCAACACTCCTGCCCAACTCAGTGTTGTCTTTAAACTGAATAAGGGGACATTTGATCCCCCCATCCAGATCATTAATAAGGATGGCCTCAGAACTGAGCCATGGGGAACACCACTTGGGACCATCTGCCAGCTGGATGTATCTCCATTCCCTACTGGGCTGGCCATCCACCCATTTTTTTTTACCCAGTGAAGAATACATAATTTAGACTTCTGAATGATTTTGACTTCTAAAGAAATGTCTGGTGCTTATCTCTGTTTTGGACAGGATGCATGTCTGATACAGGATATCTCAAAGGAGCAGTGACCTTGAGGAAATAGAGCAGTCTTTGCACTTTTGCCAATCTGGCCCTTGAAAGTGGGTGTTTGCAAACACAAGCCTTCCAAGCTACTGCACGTCCCTGTAAGAAAATGAACTTGGCATAGATTTAGTAACCGTTCCAGTGTTGTTTACTTCAGTTTGGAAGGACTGTGTTGGCCTCTTGTGTTGGAAAAAATGTGTTATTGAAATGTTATAGTAAATGTTTTGGTTAGAGAACAGTTTGAGTGAGCTCGACTGTCAAAATTAAACCCTAGGTGTAAGCAGCTGTACCAAGAGCTAGTCATTGCATGTTTCCGGGGCATGGTAATTTTTGGATACTTTGTAATGTACACATTCATAACCTGTTTTTAAACAAGCTTCCCAAGTTGTTTCCTTCTCCTCCCACAAATCACACCCCAGCATTAAACAAAAGAGTGGATGCAAAAGGAAAACAGAAATTGACACCGTACCAGGTGTTCTTATTGAGACCCTCTGACTGTAAATAACAGGGCAGTTAATTCTGTATCTAAAATGACTTTCTAGGTGCAGGGGTTGACTACTCTCTCTCTCTTCACTGTGAATGAACTGAGTCTAGCTGGTAGTTGAGTAGACAGGAGTTTGGTAAATTGGAGCTTCATCTGTTACAGAGTGGGCCGACCTACACCTATAGTTTAGTCGGAATCCCTGAACTGTATTAGCTGCATACCTGCTCAAAGATTTTTGGTTATAACTTTGCCTGTTTACTGTTGAGGAATAATTTAAGTTTGCAGATGACACCAAGTCAGGTGGGACGACTGATCTGCTGTAGGGTAGGAGGGCTCTACAGGGGGATCTGGATAGGCTGGATCAATGGACCAAGGCCCATTGTATGAAGTACAACAAGGTGAAGTGCCAGGTCCTGCCCTTGAGTAAGAACAACTTGTTGCAACACTGCAGGCTTGGGGAAAAGTGCCCAGTGGAAAAGGACCTGGGAGTGCTGTTTGACAACTCGCTGGACATGAGCCAGCAGTATGCCCAGGTGGCCAAGAAGGCCAGTGGCATCATGGCTTGTATCAGAAATAGTGTGGCCAGCAGGACCAGGGCAGTGATTGTCCCCCTGTACTCAGCACTGGTGAGCCCACACCTCAAATCCTCTGTTCTGGTTTGGGCCCCTCACCACAAGAAAAACACTGATGTGCTGAAACATGTCCAGAGAAGGACAACGTAGCTGGTGAAGGGTCTGGAGCACAAGTCCTGTGAGGAGTGGCTGAGGGAGCTGGGGTTGTTTAACCTGGAGAAAAGGAGGCTCCTGGGGAAATCTTATTCTTCTCTACCTGAAAAAAGGTTGTAGCAAGGGTGGGTAGATGGGTAACAAGCAGCAGGACAAGAGGATATGGCCTCAAGTTGTGCCAGGGAAGGTTTAGATTGGAAATTAAGAAAAATTTCTTCACTGAAAGGGTTGTCAAGCATTAGAACAGGTTGCCCAGGGAAGTGGTGGAATTGTCATCCTTGAAAGCGTTCAGAAAATGTGTAGATACAGTGCTTAGAGATGTGATTTAGCAGTGGACTTGTCAGTGCTGGGTTAATGTTTGTACTCAGTGATCATAGAGTTCCCACCTTAATGATCAGATGATTCAAGATACACGGATGGGCTTTAATATTAATACTTTGCATTTTTTATGATGCTTCTTAGAAAACAGTTTATATATTTGACAAGCCACTGATCAGTATATATCTTCAGGTACACATCTCCTCAGCATCTGAGTAGCACGGTAATGTAAATTATGTATGCTTGCAGTTTCCCCCTGGGATAGGAGAGCATTAGTAGTCATTAACAGATAAGGAAAACTGAAGCCAAGGAAAGCAGAGTAATATGATCATATAAGACGTCTGTGGCAGGGCTGAACCCTGTCTCCGGTCTTCTCGAGTTCCACACATAAGGCTGCCCTTTCCTGAAAGGCATCCTGTCTGCAAGGCTGGACTATGTCACAGGTACTGACATTGATCTTCTCCTGAAGCTTGTGTCACCAATATTCCTGTCAGAGAGCTGACTAGGAGGCAGCACACTGCCATTTAACCGTTGGGTGTTTGAAGTGGCATCGTGGTGTTTAATGCCAGTTGGGTGACATATGGCTGCTAATTTGTAAAGCTGAATCTGTGTCTGCCTCAACTTTGGCAACTGCTGTTGAGGGTGAAAGCTCTACGAGCATGAGATTTACCGTTAGGTGCATGTAGACAATATGCAGGGCTATCTGCTTGGTAAACTTGATGAAAAATTGGGAAGGGGCAGGGTAGAGAGTAATGTGCAGTAATGCTCCAGTCCTTTTGTATCCTTTTTTTAATGGTACAAGTAGTTAATGGCATCAGTTGGAAAGCTCATATGTGAAGTGTGAAGTTCTCTTTCCTAGATTAGTTTTGTGTGTTAGTGATAGGAAATGTTCCTGTGTGGTATTACTGACAGCTTTAAGTGGCTGGCAAGAGTGTTTTAAATCCAAGACTAAATTCCTTGGCTTTCTGCTGAGTTTCTAGTTGAATATATTTGCATTAGCAAAAAAAGTTGGCTGACTTAAAGACATGCTATGGCCAGACTTAAAGTATCTTGAAATAGTAGGGCTTTAATACCTTCTTTGCTTTCTCAAGGGCAAATTCTGCCACTGAACATATGTTGTAGATCACATTTTCAAGTGTTTTTTCCCTGGCTTCAATTTTACTGTCCTTTACTTTGAGCAGCCATTTTTTCCCCCCTCTGAAAAGGTAGTAGGATATGGTTACTGAAATTACTGAATTTTGTAGCTCTCTGAAGTAGAGTGGGTAGAGTGGAACAGAAATCAAGGTGATGTGTGATCGTGTACAAACAGAACTAAGGTAACATCCTAGAGATAATGGTATATGTATAAGGTCGGGGAAATTGTTTGCTGTCTGTCTTTGTGCCCTACACAGAAAGGTGATGCCACTTATCCACCTCGGTTTCTTTAGTTTCATAAATGCTGGTAAGTGCTCAGTTCCCCAAAGTGAGTGTCATCAATAATTCATTACCACTTAATTGCTGGAGCTGATTTCTGATTGATTTGGTAAGTAGGACACGAGGAAATGGTATTTTCCCTGTCAGCTCCACTTCATTGCTTTTGCCAATGTTTCATGGGGGTGTTGTCCACATGCCTTTTCCCTTTTCCTCCATGGATGCTTTGCCTGCAGGCCACAATAAAATTGGAGTAGCTTACGAAAAGAATGGGGCAAACAGCATCAGATGGGGTTGTGGGTTTCTTTTTGCATCAGCAGTGTGTCCAGGAAAGGCTGAACTGCAGACAGGCTGAAGTTGGAGGGCTCAGCCCTGCATGTATGACAGACTGTCACTGTCACTTCTGTGTACCTTATTTGTTCAAATAGAGAGGCTACTCCTACACTGCTGTCTTTTCTTCTTGCTGGTGCTCCAAGTGCTTAAAGATCTGCTGCTTTTGTCTGATGCTGTTGTCTATAAGCTTGTCTGAGAAGGCTGTTTCAGTTGTCCCTTTTATATCCCTACTTTGAATTACACGTCAGTTATTTCTGATAGTTTTCCATCATAATGGGGATACATAGTTTTGGAGTGAACGACAGTTGTATATGTTTTACTTTAATGTGAGGAATCCTATCGTTAGACTTTCAATCGTCTCATCAGAGGTGAGGATTTGGAATTAAGTTGTTCTGCCGGTGTTTCCTGATTGCAAAAAAGTAAGTGCTGCCAGTCTCCTAGGGTGGAGTAGGGCATATTTCTTTTCTGGACATTAGAGAGGGGAACTTTAAAATAGATGTCCTGGAAAATATGTGGTGCTTATTTTTATTAGCGCAGGGTAATCTCTGTTCTGTGTGAGATACAAACTAAAATACAAATGAGGAAGCAGTGCTATTACAGTCTCATATATCTAGAAATGAAAGGTGGGAAAAGACTAATCATTTGTCTATATAGCTTATACCCTCGGGCCACTGTAAGCATCTTTCATCCACTTTCTTGGGTTAAGGTCCAAAAGTAAGTAGCTACAACAGGACTTTAATCATAGTATCTTCTGATCACTTTCTTAAAATTTGGGACATAGCTTTACCTTGCAGAATCTGAACCATTTAACCATGCAGGGTTTGGTCACGCAAAACATTTTCGAAGACTGTGCTACATCCCAAAAACCAGCATACAGTCTGTTGGAGCATGTCCCTTATCTGAGTCTAGTTTGCCAAGGAGGCATTAAAGGGAAATGTGTAGTTTGTTTTTTGGGGTGGTGTGGATGTGGGTGGTTTTTGGTTTTTTTAGTATAAACATACATAGCTTCTAAATGGATTCAATTCTGTCTTAAACACATATCAAGAATTATTTGGCTACTATTTTTGTACATTTTTGGGGCTTTGTGTACCAATTCTTTAAAGAACTTATATGGATATGTTTTAAACTGCTATGAGTATAAAAATGAATTGACAACTCAGTTCTCAGATATAACATAATATCCTGAGTTGGAAGGCACCCACAAGGATCAAGTCCAACTCCTGGCTCTGCATAGGGCAACCCCAAGAATCACACCATGTGCCTGAGAGCGTTGTCCAAATGCTTCTCGAACTCTGTTGGGCTGGGTGCTGTGACCACTTCCCTGGGGAACCTCTTCCAGTGCTCAACCACCCTTTGTTGGGTTTGTTTTAAGGTGTGCTGATGTCTTTAAACTTCATTAAAGGGACTGGACTGGAAAGAACGTTAATGTGCATCAGCTGCTTTGTGGGATTCCCTAAAAACTACTGCGTTCTTCTTTCAGTTATCAAACTTCCTTTAAAAAGTTTTGGTTTCAAAATGACATTTCAAATTACGAATTTTCATGAAAACTGAAAGAAGTGAATCTTTTCAGCTTGCTGCACTTCGTTTTATCTGTAGTCACTCTGCTCTTTTCAGGGGAAGAGGAGGACACAAAAGATGCTATTACTTTGAGTGAATGGTTTTCCATAGAGGAGTTCTAAAACTGAGAGTTTTAACTTGAAGGAGTTGCAGCTAGAATGCTTTGCACAGTAATGTACCTTCACACTGTGTTTCTAAATTGTATCTTTAATGTGGCAAGGAAATACTTATTGTAGACCTTTCTAGACAGCAAATTGGAAAAGGGTAAATAGTGTTTTTAAGGTCTGAGTGCAATGGCTTAAGCCTTCCTTTCCACAAAAAAACCAAACCTTGATTCTGTGCTTTTCTCTAGTGAGATTCTAAGAGCTTCAGTGGAGCAGCTCTGATATAAAACTGGTGCAAGAGAAGGAAGAATTAAGAGTTGGACAGACCTATGGAGAAGGAATAGTTGGGTTTCGGTTTTCACTGGCTCAATGAGTTTTGTGTTCTGGTTGGGGGATACTTGGGGGAAGGAAGCTTATTCTGTCTCTACATTTAAAGTTCTACTGTGGTTTTGATCTTGCCATGCAGATTTTTTTTGTACTAGATAAGTGTTTGATCTCAAAGCATCTCTGTTAGCATGTGCTTCTTGCTGCCAAGGTGCTTCTGAAGGAACGTTGACATGCTGGAAGAGTTGCGGTGTCACCCGTCTCTGGCAGTCGCTATGATCGATGTGACAATCTGCTGTGTCTGAGCGTGATGAAGAATGTCATCCAGGGACAGAGTTATCTGCAATACACTGAAAAATTCTTAATGACCCCTCAAATGATGACAGTAATGAAGCTGCAAAATTACCTTGGTGGTAGCAGTCTCTGTGAGAAAGTCTTCCTGCCTTTGGGATGGAGCTTCCAGGCTGCTGAAGGATACTCTGTACCGTTGTGATCATATGAGCAATCTTGGTGATCGCGTAAGGCAAAAGGAAGCAAGAACTTTCATCGTCAGCTGAAGGATGTCTGCGTTTGGGATATTGCGTCATGGACATTTTCATGTGACCGTCTTTTTAGTTCACGCGTGGAATGAACGAGTGTTACTTGGTGGTGGTAACACTTAAGTTTGTTTGTGCAGTCAGCTGTAATGCTGTCAGTACTTAAGGGTATTCCTTTTAAATTTATTTCGTGGGAAATCTGGAAAAAACACAGCCAGAGAGCAAAGAGCTAATGGATAATTTTAAGGGCTTCTGGCTGAGCCGCATTATCTGCTTTGCGTATGAAACAGGAATATGGTCTAGGACATTTACAGCTTGTATTTACAAAGAACAAAGTTGCTTGGTGCTAGGCTCTTAGGCGAGTTTTAGCATTGCAATGTATTTTCTGTGTCTTAGTTTCCCCTTTATCCTTTCAGCTCATTCACAAAATATGGCTCAGTGTACATGGTCAAAAGTAATACTGTTTTTGTGTTAGCTTCCTAAATCAGAAATACCCATATGCAAAACTTGCAGTGAAGCAACAAGTGCATAAATATTTCTTTGCTATGTTATAAACTATATTGTGATGGAATATGTGAAAATTATTTGCGTAGGAGCAAAAAAAAAAATAATTTCCACCAAAGTGGAAAAAAACCCACATAGTAATCACATTCAGCCTTTTTTGAGTGATTAAAAAGGAAGTTAGAGCAAGTGTATTTATTAGTTGAGCTTCATACCTTTTTTCTTTTCCGAAGGGACTAACCCTTGAACAAAACAAGAGCCCTGTTGCTTAAGTAGAAAGCAAACACAATTAAAGATAAGTGCTTTCACTATAACGGTTAATTTTTCCTGCAGCCACTCCAGTTACATAGTTGTTAACAGTTAAATTATGGATGAAGTATTCTGAAGCAAGTCTCTTCTGACTGTCACCTATTCTCTTTCATCTGGACTAGTCCATAGGGTCACAGGAGTCTCATTCCACATGAAGCAGTATGAGGTGCAGACAGGCTTTCTTCCAGACTTGAAGAGGAGAATGTAACTGAGTTGTTGATATCTTTTAGGAAACTCAGTTCTTTGAGTTGTTCAGTGCAGGGAGTTTACTTTTACATTACAATGAATGATGAGCATTCTCTTACATGCTGATGAACAAACGCCTATCTGGAATGATTTGGTCTGGGAGGCACTTGCATGGGAGTCTCTGAAAACAGAACAGCTTGACGTATTGTATAATAGATGAGGTCCCAGGTTATCCAGTGACATCATCAGTCTCATGATGGTGCTTATCCTGGGTCCTAGACGGCATGGCTTATTGTATTCTGCTAATGTGTAATGTCCCCTGCTAACAGGACGGTATAGCTATCCTGTTAAATTGCTGTGACAGGGTGGCACTAAGCATTAGTGTTAATAAAGACAAAAGCACCCTTTTTTTTGGAAACATCTTGAAGGACAGTGACTTTTTTTGTTTATAATAAGAAGATTAAAAGTGGTTCCAAGTTCATGGTCTGTATGATCTAAGCACAGGATTTGTCTTGACCAAATATTTTTTGCTTTTGTGAGAGTGATTTTTGTGCATAAGTACTGATCTCCACATAGTGCAGTAACTTGACAGTATTGGGAAATAAAACTGAAGGGAAAATTAGGGAAGATAATTGTGTTAAATGCAAGCCCCCTCCTACTTGTTTTGTAGAAGGAAAGTCTTTGTGCGCTTTTTTTTTTTTCATTTGCTTTGCATCTTGTCTGATGCAAAGTATATAAGATCTTTCTGAAGTGTTTAATTAATTTTCCAAAGTTATAGCAGTGTCTGTTACCTCATAGCTTTGTACCTCACCTGTGAGACCTGCTTCTCCGATCCTGCTGAAGTAGATTCAGGGAATAGGCAAAACCTGAGTGTATGGGTGATCGTGCTTTACTGGGCTTTCCAACTGGGAAGGTGGGAGCTGTGACTGCAGCTCTTTGACAGAAGATCTGAATAGAATGTGTCAGCTTGACTTTTAAGAAAGGAAGAAATTATTGCAGTAACTGAGAATCAAAGTTAGAGAAATGAGTCTGTTAAGAATCTTGGGTGCCTTTTTAAGATCTTCATTGTTCCCAAGTGTTTTCACTTCAGGTTTCTCCAGGAGAAAAATGAAATATTCAGCAAAATTCCTGTTCTTTTAAATATCGGCCTTTTTATTTAAAGAGAGGGCATACGTGGCAGCGGCTCTGCTGCTGAAAGACTGAACATCTTAGTAAGTCTGGAGTAAGTCTGCTTAGGTATTTGGTTGCAAAATCTAACCCCAAATGAGCAGCAGCCAGTATGGACTGCGAGTGGGCTGAGACATTGTTCTGCCAAGGAATATTAGAGTTGTCATAACATCAGATGCACCGCCACACTGGCTCATGGAAATGTGAAGGCCGGAGGCTGCTTTGCTTTGTTGCTGCTTGTTGCACACTTCAGTGACGTAGGAGAAACCTTGACTAGTGCCTGTCTGCCTTATACTTCTGGTCTCTTTTGATGGCAGTGGCTGTCAGTCTAGCACTCTGTGTTACCTACCAAAGTGTCCTTAAAAATATCTATTACATATGGTTTTCACTGTCTTCTGAACTTCTTGCAACGTGTGGGAAGAACAGAAAGGAAGGTGTAAATGTGTATGTGAGTCGTAGTGGAGAGTTAGTTAGAGCCAGCCAGTTTGTGTTCTTGGGGCTGTAAAAATAAATTGAACATGGTTGTTACAGAAAAAATATGTTCAGGTTGTCCTTGTATTGCAAAGATGTCTCTTCCTGCTTTTTTTGTTTTACCTAGATTTGATAGCTGCTTGGCAGAAGTCTTGGCATGGCTTGGCACTAGCAATTCTCTACTCACCACCTTGAAAAAAATTACTGTTGAAGTACAGAAATGCATAGTTTTGAGCTGCACTGTCTTTGTCATTATCAAGTCAATACAGTTTGATTTTTTTTCTTGTTTCTTTACAGAGATTTTGGTAAAAAGTAGATAAGTTTTCATAAAGTGTGATATCTTTCTTTTAATTCTGATTAATCAAATACAGTCTCCACCAGTAAAAACATAATGTGTTAGACCCACTGTGCTAAATTTACACCCTGCAATTTTCAAACATTAGTTGCCGCTAAATTTGCAGAGTGACTGGAGACAAATATACCTGCTTTGCAATTATATCTGCTGGGTTGGTATTTATGGGAGTAGCCAACTAGGCCAACAAGACTCAAAATTAACCCTTAATGGCAGCATGCTGGAACTGCTGTTTCATTACTGCTCATCAAGGCGTTGAAGAACCTCGTGGCCAGTCTCAAGTGCCACTGCAGTAATAATATTTGCTTTCCAAGAAGCTCGAAAAACAGATTGGCAAATTTGCGAACTTAGTGCATCCTAAGTTTCGGTTTGCGTTTTGTGTGAAAACAAATGTATCCTGCCTTGGAACCAAGTAATATGGACTTTGTGAATCAAAAAATTATTAGTGAATAGGTATGTCATTTGCCTGGGTGTCTTGAGTTCTCTGCTTTATGGAGATACTATGATTTTTTTGTTCTGAAAGTTTTTATGCCTTTCCTGAGGTGATCTCTGTTTCTTCTGATCCCCATCTGTGCAACTCTGTAGGTGAGTCCCCAGCCCATGTTTGCTCTGCAGCCCTCCCAGCATTTGCCAGTTTGGGACTTTCTGTCTGGACCTGTCTTTGCCCCATCTTCTTCAGAAAGTACACTTTGTAGCATACATAAATATGATGGGTGCCAGGAGGAACATGGAGTTTTTCCAATCCTTTAACCATGAAAACGATGCATGGGCTTAAAGCAAAGTTTTAGAGATCTCCTGAGTTTTGATTTGGCTCAGTGGAAGAATACCTGATGCAAAAAATGTTGAATGAAGCCTTAAAAGGCAAGAATGGTTTTGTAGTTAACCAGAAACGTATTAGTTTTTGTTAGCTCAGAGGTAGTTCCTGGAATTGACTCATATGAGTAAAACACATTCAGGTTTGGGAGCTGCAGGGGGCTTAAGTAAAGTACCCAAAATATTTCGATTAGGGGCTGAAGTATATAAATGTTTATTCTTTCTTAACCAGAGTGTACTGGGAAGCTTCTTGTTGAGACGGACGCTTTGAGTAGGGTGACATAACTTATTTTTTTCTTTTGAGACAGGATAGATAGATTTCTAAAAAGCAGGTGCTACTTTTTTTTTTTTTTTCCAGAAACTGTTCAGAGGATTTTAAGAAGTAAAGGAAACAGAATATCAGAAATTAAGAGAAGCAAAAATTGGGAAAAGGAAGAAAGCTGGTACACCACTTAGACTAAATCCTGGACTGTTCCTTGTGTGGCCCTTTCAGACAATCTGACCTCAGGGGCCTCCACAGCTCCTGGGGAAACTTCATTTTTCTCGTGCACACGTGAAAAGTTTTTCTGCTTTTTGCTAAATCTTCCTCTGTCTATCTTCATTCCAATATTCTTTGCTCTTCACTGTGCTCTTAAATGCAGCAAATGTTGAAAAAACCAAAATCCAAGATTACCTATATTGCAATCAAACCCCTGATTTTACCACTAGCTTGAAAGCAGTTTGGAATATGTAGTGTGTGGATGGTATCTTCCTGTGGCAGTATTTTCTGGAAAGAATCGGACACGAGTGCCTTGCAGGAAGATTGCACACCCACACTGTGCACCCTGCATTAATGTCCTCTCTGTGTGGAGGCACTGTATTCATTCTGTGCAATGGAACAACAACATTGCTCTTGGCTGTGCCTTCTGGTACAATGACTCAGTGAAACAAATAAGGTGAAACTAAACTCCCTTGAAAAGAATGAGCCCCTCACTTCAATATAACCCCTGTCATGTATCTTCCTAACAGCATGTTTCCTGTTGATAAAATGCAAATGCCACTTAGTTTTCTAGTTTTGCTTTGCTTACAGAAAGTGGCAGCAGTCTAATCCATGCAGCAAACACTGAGTCACTTTATCTTCTGTATAAATTTTTATTATTACTGTATGAAGCACATCAAAGAGCTCAGTTTGAATGGGAGAAAATCACACTTTAAGTAAGTGGTTATAAAAGCTGTTATTTTTCACTTGAAGTGATTATTTTCTGGATCTCTGGTAGTGATTATGGGAAATTTCCAACTTCAAATAAATAACCATTACTTGTATACATCTGTCATTTCTGAGCCCCATCTTCTGCCCCCACTTAACTCTCTTTGAGGCTTGCCTGGTGGAGTACGTTTGACCAGAGCTACAGGAAAAGGGCAAATATACAGTCTCCTATAAAAAGAAAATTCTCAACTCCAAAGTAATGGCAAAATCTCTTCAAATAGACCTAGGGCTTTACATTTGAAGAGGCTTGTGTCCTGGGTCACTGTTGAATTGGATCAGTATGTTAGCAGTGATCTACAGTGTACTGGGAGAGTGATGAGAGGTCCTGAACAGTTTAAAGGATGTTGCTGTGGCTGCCCTGTGGCTTGTCATGCTTGCATATACATAGGGTGGATGAAAATTGGCTGATTGTAACCCAACCTGGTGATCTTCTGAAATCAAGGCTCTGTTTTGGCTTGTTATGTTGAAATTGTTTTTTCTAGCAGTGCCCAGTTCTGCCTTATGATTGCAGCTGGTGAGGAATGAGTTGCCTTTCCCATTAAAGGACTGAGTTCTCTAAGTTCTCTTTGGACCATGTTTTGTCACTCAACTCACATGGTCTTCATATATGCCCTCTTTTCAGTCTTATCTCTGTTGGATTTGCGTTCCAATTTGAAGAGGTTATCATCTATTTCCAGGTAATGTTTCTGTTTAGGAATAGTATCCCATCTTCATTGGCTGTGTGCTGTCGGTAGCACCTCATACAGTCACTTTCCTTTCCTTGACTCTGATTGTCTTCTGGTAATTCTTCTCCTAATTTTAACTGTTGCTTCAGGGTACTGTTTGGAAAAACATTCTTGTTCCTATTCCAGATTTTTTTAGGAACCTCAGGAGAGAGGTTTCTGGTCTCCTTGTGTTCTCTTCTTAGGGCAAGACTTCAAAGGAGGAGCTGAGTTGCCTTGCTAGGGTAGGGAAGTCTTCAGATCTCTGTCTTGTCTAGATTAAAATCATGGTTATCTGTCATCAATCTCCTCGTACTTGGAAATTAGCTCAGTGTTGTTGAGTGAGAGGTTACGAGTTTTTTCTTTATTGTTAAGGACATTGTTGATGTTTTGTTTTGTTACTCTGTCCTGCAACCTGGCCTTTCTTGGACTTGATTCCTCTATGGAGCCTCACATCACAGCTGTGTCTTGCAGGCTCTTTTCAAGGTGTGACCTTTTCATGTAGTCACAGAGCCCAAGTTCTGCCCATGTTACCAGTACCACAGCTTACTTTCCCCTCCTGATGTGCTGTACTGACATGCAGTCACATCCTAAATGCAAACCCTCCAGATGGGAAGATATCTCTACCATCTCTGTCATCGGGAAGATGTCATTACCATAACTTCATCTCGGTTTGCTTTCTCCATCAGTGCCTACACAGTGAGTTTGCTTTCAGAGCCCTGCACTTCGTGTCTTCAGCACATCTGTGAAATGGTCATTCACCAGTGTTGAGGAATACATTTAGAGCAGGTAGCTGAGTGTGCAGATGCAGTGGGAGCTGCAGGTTGTGCCCTGGGTAGGGGGAAATGGTGGGAGCCCCAGGCAAGGGACTGTGACCTGGCACTGAACCCTTTGCACAGCAAAGGGCACAAGGACCTGACTGGACACTGGGAGACACAGCAGGAGCTGAGGACTCAGCAGGAAGACCCCAGATTATCAGGGGGTACAGACTGTGAGGGAATAAAAGCCTAAGGATTCCTCTGCTGGGGGTAACTTCCCAGAGGCACCAGCTTCAGCTGGTTTTGTGTTATGCACCATGATTAAATTACTTAAAGGAACCAGGGGTTTGGGACTCTGCTGTGGGAAACCCTGGGTCAGTCCAGTAAGGAAACCTTGTCTGACTGTGTGAGTGGGATGTGTAGGGAGACAAGTGGGTTACTGGAGCCACCTATGTCCCAGCAGTGAAAGTGTCTGGTGGTGGGAGTGTGACTACCAGAGTGATTCCTGCGTGATCAGACAGGAACATTTCTTTAACACCAGCAGAATGTTGGCATGGGATACCAGCCTTCACCATTTACATGTTTGCTGGGACACAGCATGGCATGTCTGGTTCTGAAACGCAGCTTTTCTTACTGGGGAAAACTTTGATATACAGTTATCAAGACAAATTAGTGCTCTTAAAAACTTTGCTTTGCTGTGTAAAGAAGCAATTGTGGCATAGTTGTTAAGGACAAGCAATTTTATGAGACTAAGTGATGTCTGCTGGAGTTGGAAATGGCAGGAGTGTTTTAGGTTATCTGGTTTAGCCTGAGAAAAGGCCACAGTCCTTGTCTCGTTCTTAATCGGGGCAGGGGCATGTATGTTCCTTTCTCTTCTGTGATGGCAGATACTCTTGAAACTTTGTGGTGGGTTGATTCAGACAGCACTGAGAACTACAAGCTCTTAGGTTAACTTTTTTTAAACTCCACCACAGGTGAGCAGCAAGCTTTATGCAGCTGGTTAGTAGGAGGGAAGACAGGATTTTATAGCCAGGGTTGAAGAAAGATGGGGCTGATTTGTATCAGCTTAAGCTGTTGTGGACATGCACCTTTAGCTAATCAAAGCTATGTACAAAAAGCAGCAGCTACTTTGATGTAGTGCTTCTGCCCCTGTTTAAGGATACCATTCTGTACTGTCATCATTATATGGATTTGGAGAACTCTGGAGAAGCAGAGGTTGTCTTTTTATTTGATTGTGGTTTTTTTTTTTTTTTTCCTCCTCATTGGGGGAAACATTCTTTTGCCTATCAGTTAATAATTTCTGTTTATAGTTTGTTTGGGGACTTTTGTGCCTTTTTTTTCCTGTAACATGTGGCTCTTGCTTAAACTGCATTTTGCTTGCAAAAGTTGATTCTAGGTGTGTAGTGGGACATAAGACTACAGAAATGCTAAGTATTCTATAAGTGCTGAGTGACTGCTTCCTGGAGAAGGGGCAAAATCCTTAACATCCTGCTGAGGGATGAGATTTGCATTCTTCCTTTTCGAGGAATGTTTTTGTACATCTGCATATTTGGGCATTGTTGTTTTTGTATGCTGGGATGTAAAGAGGGGTAATGTGTCCAGTATCAGCTACCAACTCCAAAGGACTTCAGTGGTTGTTTTTATGCCTAAAAGTTACAACATACTGTAACCACTATGACAGTGAAATGCTCCTAGAGCAACTGACATAGAATTATTTTTTTCAGAGAATTAACACTGACTTTCACAGCCTCACAGTTGACTGCTGTTAGTCCTTGTGATTACTTCTCATTTGAGCAGCGCTTTTAAGTCACTGTCGTATGACACAACAGCTTGAAGTACCACTTGCATGTGGGGAAATAAACTCATAATGAGATCAGTTGTTTTCTCCAGACAGAACAACTGTGGGATTTTTCTTACATGTGTAAGACCTGAAAGAATTTGCCCAGCTAGTAAGGTTGAACATCCCAGAGTTTGCTAAGCCATTGTCTCTGAAGGCCCTTAAGTGCAGGTAATTCAATATGTTTTTAAGCAAGGAAATGTGGTTAATGGCAGCCTTTTATGACCTTTTGCATCTGCTCAGTGCAAAAAAAAGTCCTTGCAGAAACAAGTCTCAAAGAGCAATTAAAAACCTTTGATCTTTGAAAGCAAATGTTCTGATTTTGTGATTGGAAAACTTAATTATGGTAAGTAGGTTTTTTATTGACATGGAGTATCACATGAAAAAATTTAAAGCTAGCCCCTCCCAATTTTTAGAAATACAAAAAACACCCCACAGTGCTTGTTGTTAATTTTTTTTTTTAAATCATTTCAGTTGTTGTATGTAATTCCTTTAAATTTGATGCTGAATGAATCAGACTCAGTCTTGCTGCTGCCACAGTTCAGGCATGATCTCAGTATTTTCCAGGCAGAATGTCAGCTTGGCGTGGTTTTCAGGAGGTCGGAGTAGTGTGATGGGACACATGAACTTGTTCTCCCCTCCTTTACCCCTACTCCCTGTTTAATATTTCTTAGGTACAGCTGTTTAATGCAAACATTCCTGTTTGACTCCTGATTACAAGTGTATTGCTAAAGCAGAGACTGGGATAATGAAATCTAAATTCTGCCCCAAGATGTTGTAGGTCTTCTGCATTGTTGTGCAAAAAGCCTTTAGTCTTCTAGTGAAGAAAGAAATCATGTTTTTCTCACGGTGGTGTTACAGCAGCATGTCATAGAATCATAGAACATGCTGAGTTGGAAGGGACCCACAAGGATCATTGAGTTCAACTCCTGGCCATGCACAGGACATCCCAAGAATCCCACCATGTGCCTAGGAGCATTGTCCAAACACATCTTGAACTCTGTCAGGCTTGGTGCTGTGACCACTTCCCTGAGGAGCCTGTTCCAGTGCCCAACCACCTTCTGGGTGAAGAACCGTTTCCTGATATCTGACCTAAACTTCTCCTGAATCATCCTCATGCTGTTTCTTTGAGTCCTGTCACTGGTCATGACAGTGAAGAGATCAATATTTACCCCTCTGCTTCTCCTCGTGAGGAAGTTGTAACTGCAGTAAGGTCTTCCCTCAGTCTCTCCTTTTCCAGGCTGAACAGACCAAGTGACCTCAGCTGCTCCTCATACGGCTTCCCCTCAAGGCCCTTCACCATCTTCATTGCCCTCCTTTGGACACTCTCCACTCTTTCTTATATTGTGGTGCCTAAAACTGCACACAGTGGGGCCACACCAGTACAGAGCAGAGGGGGACAATCACCTCCCACTGCTGGCTGGAGATGCTTTGCCTGATGCCCCCCAGGACACAGTTGGCCCTCCTGGCTGTCAGGGCACTCCTGACTCAGATTCGACTTGCCATCAACCAGGATGCCCAGGACCCGTTCAGCAGTGTTGCCCTCCAATGTCTTGTTCCCACATCGGTCTTTACATCCAGGGTTGCCCTGTCCCAGGTGCATAATTCAGCACTTGCCGTTGTTAAACTTGGTACAGTGGGTGTCCTTCAAAGGTATTAAAAGTGAGATGTTTTTATCTTTGCTGCTTCTTTAATGAAGCGATCTGGGTAGCTTTAGCTTGGATAAAAACAGCATATAATATCCATTTGATGTTCTTGCTGAAGAATGCTTATCTTTCAAGATATACCCAGTTCAGTAATCTAAACTATTCGTTCCTCCTTCCCTCCGCCTCCTTTTTCTGTTTAAACCTGTAGTTTGGAGCTGTGTTCACTCTGCACTGTTAATGGCCCATAGCCTATTTCTCTTCCACCATGCTGACTGTGCTGAGCCCGCAGACCTAGGGGGGATGTATTTTTGGTGTGTACTCGAGCAGCTGCACTGCTGCTGAGACAAGCAAATGTGGAAGCTTTAGTGAAATGCCCAGTTCCCCAAATATAGAATCCAGTCATGGAAGCTGCAGGATTAAAGTAAGCCCGTTCACCTCGGCTCGCTTCCTGCACATGTTATTGCAAGGAAAAAGCAAATGGTTGTTTATTAGGGAATGGTTTAGAAGATTATATTTAATTAAGGCACTTGCATGGCTAAGTGCTGTAATGCAGCCATCTACTATAGAGAATGGGCCAATTACTTCAACTAAGGCTGTAAGATAGTGCGAAAAAGATATTTATTCGGTGCATA
This sequence comes from Oxyruncus cristatus, assembly GCA_013399855.1. Lineage (NCBI taxonomy): Eukaryota > Metazoa > Chordata > Aves > Passeriformes > Cotingidae > Oxyruncus > Oxyruncus cristatus. The sequence goes on from VXAY01002656.1 coordinate 193,512, forward strand.
TTGTATTATTTATGGTGGGGACCATGATGTATTAGTTGATCTCCAGTTCAATAAAGGCAGCTTTTGCTGTGATGAATTAATGGGTGAATGATGGGCATGAGATAGTAGTCAGTGTCCCCCGTCACAATGGAGGGGGGATCGAAATTGAAAGAAGCTATACTTTTTAGTGCTTTAAAAAAGGATTTTCCCATTGACTTTGGCTTGCCTCACTAATATTTAGTATTTAATTTGAAGTAAGCACAGGAGTTTCTGATCTCTTGGCTAGGACTGATCCATTTTAAATCTTGAAAATGCTGGATACCAAATATATTGAATGTCATGGATAGTCATTGAAAAACTGAGGGAGGGGAAGTTGAACCTTATCAGTGAGCAGTTCCTTGAATAATCACTAATTTATCTATTATTTCGGTGAAGAAGCATTTTTGAGCCCTTGTATTGCAGTGGGACTGTCAGTCTGCCTTTACAAATAGCCCTCATAACTTCTGATATAGCATAAGCAATGTAATCATCAGGCAGTTTAAATGAGGATGGGGAGGATGGAGATTAAAACTGTTCAAGAGGATTTAAGTTGACAGATAATCACTGGCAGGTGTCCTTTACTTGTGGCAGATGGCTGAGGTTTTGTCAGAGGCTTCTCAGCAGAGCAAGAGAGAGCTTGTCTTATTCTTTGCTTCTCAAAGCCGTCCTGAATGTGCACTGGCATGCCTGTCTTCTGTTCTGGCAAGATACCTTTGCAGCAGTGCATAGGAAAGCAAATCAAACTAAAGACAAGCATTTATGGGAATTGACATGATACGCTTATGAACATGCAGCTGCAAACAACTTTTTAGGTAATATCAAAGGTGTTTATTTCAGGGATGGAAAGTACACTTCATCCTCATTGGTGTATTTTCCTTCCCTTTTTGGTTCTGTTGGGGTTCTTATGCCCTACATGCTTGAATTCAGTATGGACACATTCCTCTTTCCTGAAAACTAGTGGGTGTGCATTAGTGTAGAGAAGAGGTTGAGCAAGTTTTTTGCCAATCTCTTTGGGTGGCTGCACGAGAACTGACTTTGATGTTCTCCCAGGAGCACAAATAGTGTCTGCCTTCTGTTTCAGTGTAGTGAGTGTTAAGCCAAGTCTACCTTAATTCCACTGGTGTTACCTTGCTGACAATGTACTTCTTTTGCCAGTGAGGTTTGTGCATACACATATTAAACTGAAGTTTATTAGGAAGGCATAATGTTTCGAGTTTCCTCATGCTCAGCTTTTGAATTCCTCTTCTGGGTGCATCACCTGCATTAGTAGATCTCTGAAAAGTACACGTGGAGTGAGTCAGATGCTTCACGTCAACATAAAGAAGTGTGATAAGAAACATCTGTCCTTAGTGGCTAAATTTACAGAAGCAACTGGACCTGAATGTAAGCATTTGGAAATAGTTCTGCATTCTCTGAGGAATCAAATCCTGAAATAGCCTGCACTTAGTGCCACTTATTCGCAGTCTTTTAAGATGGAGGAAGACCAAAAAGTGTTTGTTCAAGTGTGCTAATATTGCTCGCTTTTCTTTAGTTGTGATCAAAAATATAGATGTGTATCAAAAATACGTAGTTTTCATGCCATCTTACTGCAAATTCCAGCTACTGACTTGCTCTAGTCTCTCTCCTTTTGTTTTCACAACATGTTGCAGATTTCAGTAGAGGTAGAACGGATTTCTGATATGCTTAAGTCAAACCTGGTGTGGATTTACACCTGGCAAGGGTTTAAGCAGAATGAAAAAATGAATTCAAGTATGAAGTGTAATACATACATCATGTGATGGCAAAGTATCATGAGTAAACCCTTCAACCTAACAGCTACATACCAGCCTGGATCAAAATCATGTTCTTCACATGTGAAAAGCTTTAAACAGTGATCCACTAAAAGTATCCAGTGAAGATCCCATGATTCCCACAAAATACATGCCAAAAAGTTTGTCGGTGAAGAGTTCATGCTTCATCCTTGGTGACAGATCCTTTTTGCCAAGAGGCTGAAGTTACTGGCATTGATCATGAGGGTGTTGAACACACAAGTGTCTTGTATTTCCTCCTCTAAATGTTCTTGGCCAAGGTGACTGCCTGTTCTTACTGATTATAGTTTCTGATACAGAGGCAGCTGTGTTATCAGTAGTGATCTGTTCTGTAATGTGCACAATTCTCTGGAGTGCTTTCAGGTAAAATATGGTTTTATGAAAGATATCCTTGACTTGCTTTCTTAATGCAATGTAAAGTGCTGTCTCAGTATGACTTGTCCTTTTATTTATTTTTCTCTGATTCTTTTTCAGGGAATATTAAATATTTAAATGGTGACATTTTTGAAAGTGGCTGCTAAAACAGATTGATTTTCCTTACTCGGTCCCCTTCACAGTGAAACATGAGTCCCTTTTTTTTTAATTCAGCCCAGATGGTATGGTGCTTAAAGTGAGCAATGTGTTGCAGTGAAAATGGACTACTTTCCTCTTCTTTCCTTCCTCCTTTACTTAACTAAACACATCCGTGTAGCTCGTATTTGGGTTGAATTCAAAATTAGTTAAAGAGGCTGCAGGGTAAATATGTCAACTATTGGAAGGCCAGCTCTGCCAGATTGAAGGAGTTTCTGCCCCTGCCAACAGGCAGTGCAGCAAGTTGGCTACACAAAACCTGACATCTTTATGGACCTTGTTATAAAACTGGACAAGAAGATTTGGTTTGGTCCTTTTCATGTTTGTCTTGTGTGTGTCTGTAACAGTGCTGCTCCTTGTTTGTGCAGGGATCCTGGAGTCATGCAGACTGTGTGCTGAGTGAGCAGGAATCTTGCATTCTTGAGGGTTGGAAGATGATGATTGCACTGAGGATTTCTTTGAGGATCATTTTAAACCCATTAGAAGAGATCTGTAAAGTGAGGGAAGTGAAAGGAGCAATACAATTTAAAACAGTTCCACATGTGCCATTGTTTTGACAGTTCTTTATGCACCAGTGGATTTTTTGGGCATGGAGTAATACACGAAACAAGTTTCTAGATGTGTGGACTGTGACTCTCAAGCTGCTGTCTGTAACATGCGACTCTCCTAGCAGCTGATGAAGGTCATGTTTTAAGAGAAATATCTGTTGCTTTAAAATTGGATTGAGTCAGACTTACCATGTTCCCATGCAGAAGCAAAGCTTGTGTAGGGCTGTCTGCAAGTAACTTGATCTACCTCTATCTTTTGTTTCCTGTTTGGTGAAAGAGTTGGTAATACATCCTTGCTTTAAAAGAACTTTGAGGATAAATTTATTGTATGACAAAGGAAATCCTTTAAACAAACAACTTACTGGGTAACAAAATTTGATACATGTTCCTGGATTGTTGCTTCAATTTAATAGAAGTATGGCATTTATTTAAAGGAGTTGGTAAAAGTAATGGAGACTTGCTAGCACTTTTTTTTGGAGGGGGGAGTGTTTCTTGTTTGTGGGTTTTTTTTGCTTATTGAAACTCTAAAAATTTCCAAAATTACATAGCTTGGTCTAAATTTTTTCATTAAAGGAGTGCGGAGGTCATGGCTTAAGTTTTTCAGGCAAGATAACATCAGTAGATCTGACAAGGAAGTGTTACAGTGCCTGAGATGAATCCAGTTGTTATGTTTTCTCTCAGGAACACCATGATGCTTAGTGGGGAGAAGACAGTTCTGTACTTTGGGCAGGTAGCTGTGGGACATGGTGTTGGTTCTTATCTAGCAACTTACCCAAGTCATGAAGAAGTCACACTTAAATGTTCACACCAGGATTTTTCATTTTGAATAAGTGCTGCTTCCATGTGGAAGCAGAGCAGGTTGGTTGAGAGGTGTAAGTATCAGGTTAGACAAGAAGGTAGTGCAGAGGAATAGGGAGAGATGCCATGAGATTGGCATCTTTTTGATGTTGCTGCCAAAATGGTTGCTTAGATTCTGAGAGGGCAAAAGCCTTGGTAATTTCTAATTCTCTTGTCAAGCTTGGAAAAGCTTTGTTTTATATCAGAGATCTATTCTTAGTCAGGACATTCCAGTTTTGTAGTATCTGAATATGAAAACTTGTGAATTCTAATAGAAGTTGTGAGTAGTTATCAGGAAAGTCTTCCAGTGGTGCCCTACTGACCTGAAAGCTGTTTTTTGGGGGGACTGTAGAGAAGATTCTGCTGTTGAAGCTCTTAGAGGCTTTATAACTAACTCGACACATGGTATATTGACTGAACCTTTACATTGCAAAGAATACCCAGGTATCTCATCTCTGTCATATCTTGCCATATTTCACCCTGTAGCTGTTTGAGTGTGGAGATTTTTGTTTTGCTCACTTACCAGGTACACATCAATGATACAAAGACTGATCTGAATGTGTTCCATTACTGGTGTAAGGGGAAAAACACCATAAACAACAAAAAAGCCCTTTCTGATTGAACACAGAACTGTGGAACTTAGCAGGGATGGCTGTAAGGCAGCAGTAGCCTGGGAGTGGTTATTGATAGATTGTGCCATACCTGTTCAGTGTTTCATGGCAGGACTATCCAAGGACAAACTGTTGTCATTGCTGGTTTAAATTTAGGTCTAGGCCATAAGGCAGAGTTGGGTATAGCATTACTCCAGGAACTGCTGGGAGCAGTGAAGGCCCTGCCTGACTGGGCTGGAGCTGAGCTTGTTCCAGAGTGCTGTAGGTTGTAACAGTGTGGACTGAAGCCAACAGGTTGCTTCTCCAGTGATGCAGGGAATGAAACTGAGCTTTGAATGAAGCTGCTAAAAGGTATCTAACTGCCAGCTGCATGCCTGGGCATGCATTTTGGTGGCTGTCACTCTCTTTCTTTATGCAGGAGACTTACTCTGGGTGTGTGGCCACTTTCTCGAATTGCCCGCCTGCCTCAGAAGACCTTGTTTCCACCTTTTTGTTTTTTCCAAGCTACCTTGTCTTTTAACAGCTCAGGCCAGATTTCCACTAAGGCATCTGCACTGTCCTGGCAGATTCTTGAAACATCCCCAGGAGAATCAGCCATTTGCAAGAAATAACATTTGGGAGGAAATACATTGTTTGGGGCAGACATAGGCTTAAAGAAACTACCTCCCTGAAGCATTCCTATCCTGTCTTTTGAAATAGAGATGTTGAACTTAGCAGTTTTGCCTGTGTCAGGGATGGAGCATTTTAAAACGCTGTGGGGAAGGAAGGGAATAATTTGGCTGATTCAAGAGTTTCTGGAAAGCCTCATGCTCTAATCCATGCTATAAGCTTGTTATTTTGGAAGATGAATTCTCCAAAGATGCCCGTACAAAGCAAATTCCTCCCTGGGACTGCAGGAGTGAGCTAGGAAGGGATCTTCCCTAAACTGCTGATCCTGGTAGTTGTGATCTGCTCTGTGCCCTGTGCAGGACTGAAGAGTGGGGCACTCACCATGCTGTGTTTGTAGTGTTTTTCCTTTCCCTTGGTGTTCAGGCCTTCCTGGGGAAGAAAGGAGTTGGATCCCAAGAGCAACAGGAAGCATGCTGGTGTAGGGTGGGCAGTGGAGGGAACCGACTGCAGCTCCGCCACTCTGGTTATCCTCAAAATAGATAAATGATAAGTAAATGGTTAAGCTTTGTGTCAGCTTAATTTGTTTTTTCTGGTTTTGAATCATGAAGGTAGATAGGCTGATGGGAGAGGGGGAGAGTGGGACATATTTTTGTGACAACTCCATCCTTACCTGGGAAAGGTTTGTATTTCTGATTTTTTTCGCTTGGTCAAGTGCATGTTGACTGGGGCGAGTCTGGAATATGATGGGAAGACAAGGGGAAAGATATTATTTCTCCCATTCTTTGCATTGTCTTTCAGCTTCTCCCCGCTTAGCAACAGGTCATGCCATTTTGGTGCTTATTAAAGCCACTGAGTGTCATTATCATCCTTCATTGAAGTTTGTTTCTGTGATATCTGCACTCCAGAAACAATGCACTCAGTGAGAAAAACAGTAGATTAAAATGACTGACTAGAACTGTGTTTAACCTTGAAGGCAAATCTCTAGATTTCAGTCTTTCACTGTTCTCTTGATCTCCAGTATCCTACTACTGAGCCCATTACTTTGCCAACTGCCTCTCTTGTCTGTGGACAGATGTATGCCAGGGGATTATATTAACACTAAGAAGCTCAATTCTAACTTTGATCAGGAGCACTATGTTTAAAACTTAATTGAAAACCTAGTATGAATTACTCAGTGTATTAGCTAGTGCATCGCCTTTGAGTAGCAACAACAACAACAAAGTATTCTGCCAGCTAAGTACTAATCTGACAAAAGCAAGGGACTATAGAGTTCGTATAGCCTCATCTGTTTTATTTCCATTTAAACTGACCATGTGTAGAAGAGATTTTTATTTTTTTTTAAACAAATTTTGATTTGACCTGAGTATACATAGAAGGCTTCATGTAGGTTCCTAGAAAGAAAATAGTGGGAGGGAAATCTGCAAAATGGACTGTGAGAATGAAGAACAGGTAAAATGATAATTTAGGAAAAAGAAAGTGCTACCGAAGTACCATGCTCAGGATGTTGGTAAGATAATGACAAAATAACCAGGGTCAAGATCCATGTTTCGTCTCCATTCAACAGCTGAAACAGCTTGCTCAGTGACTGCTTTTGTTGCCTTTGTTAAAATCCTCTGTAAACTTACCTCTCTTTCATTTGTCGCAGACAGCCAACTGTTGCCTGGGAATAACTTCACAAATGAATGCAACATTCCTGGAAACTTCATGTGCAGTAATGGACGCTGTATCCCAGGGGCCTGGCAGTGTGATGGGCTGCCAGACTGCTTTGATGACAGTGATGAGAAGGAATGCCGTAAGTGACCACTGCTGTAACCTCAACATGCTTGATATCACAGGGCTTGGCTAAGTAGTTACTAGTGTGTTCTGTAGTGTGTGTCAGGGAAATAACAAAGCTGATGCCAGTTTAATTTAGATCTTGTTAGGAAAAAATGCACAGGCTTTATTATTTCAAGTCTTTAAGGTTCTTCAGTATCCAAAATATTCTTTGTGTGTGTGCGTTATGGAGGTTTTCATTACACCTAAACTGAATTTATACGAAGCTTACCTTTCCCAGGACACTTCCAAGACATCAATAGGTTTCCTTATGGAGCAGAAAGAAAAAAGAATAGCTTCTTTCAAATTATCTGAATAGAAATACCATGTGTTGTTAAATGCTCGTGCTTTTTTAACTTGATTGCCTCTACTTTAACCCCAGTTATCCATCCCTTTTAAGTAAGGGGGCTTTAATAACTGTGTTGTGGAAATCTCCATATATAGTTCTGCTTTAAGCCAGTGAGCTTTGCTCACTTTCTAAAGCATTAAAAGTATCTGTGTGAAATATCTAATGTTTTGCAGTCCTTAAAAGGCATCAGGCTCATGTTGCAACATTGAAGACAGGTTAATTTAACTTTTTTCTTTTTTTTTTACTTAAATGTTAACATCTTAGGAAAGGATGGGTCTGTTATTAGGATTGATCTTTGTCATGCATATCTGTTTTAACTCTAGCAGAATTTATATCGGTGGGAGCTTTGGCAAGAATAAAAATATCCAAAGTTCAACCTCTGCCTTTCAGTGAGATGTTCCTGATGACAACAGCTATGTGACTCAGGTTCCTTATTACTTGGCTCCTGAATAGACTGCTGGCATGACTTTGGGTGTGCTGTTTCTACTTCTTAAAACAAGCTGGATGATGGCACTTCTCGGTATTTATAGGATGCAAACCAGGAGTTTTTCTGTCTCTAAGAGTGTTGTCATCATCTGCCTTGCGTAAGTTTTGTTTCACCTGATACATGTAGATGATTTTTGTGGAGATTTTCATTAACCTTAATGAAGATTTCCTTAATGAAGGCTGTACTGGGTATTTATCTGAGAATCAGTAACAGGAAAATAGGCTTTGTGACTCTGTTCAAAAATTTCCTTACCCAAATCAGTTGAATTACAGACAGTAATAAACATAGTAACTGACAATAAAGCTGTAAAATGACAGTTCATAAGAGCTGTTCTTGTCACGACAAACTGAAATAAACCTCACTCATCTAGACTATGCTGCAACTGTGAATTCTCAGTTTCTGCAGAATTGTCCTTTGTTGGGTTTTATATTTAAATATTTTTAGCCGGCTTGATTGGCTAACAGTTTTCTGTATGAGCATCCTTTTGATCCTACACAAGGTGATGGAGATAATTAGACTGTTCTTTCCTCTTGCTATACATCTATCTGCTATCTGATCACCCTCAGAAATGGAAAATAAGCATGGAAGTGAAACTTGCAAGGAGACCAGTGCTATTGTACGCTAGTGTGCTCTTGACTGGTCAGATATATAAGCCAAACCAGAATGTAGATAGTGCTCATTTGAATCTCCAGATCTGTAGTGTTACCACCCAGTCTTTTCCATCATAAAGTAATCAAAAGTTGGATGGGCTTATACAGCTTAATCTGGTGTTAGATTTGTTCCTAGCTCAGAGATAAGGCATTGAAAAGCAGCTGTATAGGTATAAAACTTTTCTTTTTTAATCATTTTAGGCTAGACTTTGTTACCTTCTACTTTCTAAAACTTACCTTGCAGCAAAATCAGTCCTTTGTTTTCTGCTGTGATTTTGCTTTGCAGTAGCTGAGTTTTTGATAGTGGAGACAAAGCCATAGCAGTTGCATTAGCAGCGTGAGATGGCTGAGTTCCCAGTGTTTTGCTACTCTCAGCTGTACTCTGAGTTGCTTTGCCTGTGATTCCTCATCAAGTAACTATTTCACACTGAAAGGTGTTAGACTTGCTAAGAAGTGTTTGTGTGTGAATAGGAGCTTGGTTACAGGATTCATTTGGTACTGTAGATTGATATTGTTGTAAAGATGAGTATGCTGTATTTTGGCATGCTCGCTGAGGAAGTTTCGTGTACACATGTGTGTGTTTATGTGGAAAGTCTTTCTCTTTTGATTTCTCTTATAGTTAAATGTGGATGTACAGCAATATTTTATCAATCCATTGCTGTAGGATCTCATCCCGTCTGTCCCCCTTCAAACAGGAGAACTTAGAACTTGTGGTCTGGTTCTTATTTTTTGTGGCCCACAAGTGGAAAAGTGATAGTCTGGGTGTGAGAAGGAAATAAGATGCAAAACAGAATTACCTGCAAATTGTCCATTCATGTCTTGTCTCTTACTCTCTTCCTTTTGTCCCTTTTTTGTCACCTGCTTTGCAGGACCATCATTTTTAACCATCCCTTTGTTTGTGGACTTTCTCTCTATCTCCCACACTTGCCAGAATCCATACTGTCTATCATCTTCCCTGCTTCCTCTGTGCCCTGACCTGTGATCAGTTTAAAAATTTCCCACACTGGCTGGCTGTATGCTGTTATTGCACAGAACATTTCTCATACTATTGCCTTCTGTCATGGTGATGTGATGGAAAAATTTTACCTGGTTTTATCTGGGGAGGAGGGTTAAGGAAAGGCATAGGAGGGAGGGAATAAGCTGAGACAGTGACTCTTCATTGTTGTAAATTAAAATTACTTTTCCTTGAAGCATCGTCTCTCTTTTCTTTTTCCTGCAATCCACTTACTGAGCTTGAAGTAGAATTAAATGACCATAGCAAGGTGAATGTTTTGTGAGTACTTCTAGTTCTCTATAGTTTGAGTAATCTGCCATCATCAATGTATCTGCCATAGGAGAACCCTTTTGTAGTTTGTTCCCCTGTCTCTTCTGGTTCTCATCTGTAGGGTTGCTCATCAGCCTGTATAGTCCAGTATCTGTCATGCACTTTTCTTTCAGGTGTTACTACTACTACTACTACTGCTTTTTAGCTGTGTAGATGATTTATAATGGAAACTGAGGCTCTTCTTGACAAATGCAGAATCTTTACCAACAGGACTTTAATGGGGAGCTCATAGGTATTGATTGCATAAATCCTAGGTCCTGCACTGGTTGCATACCACCAGGCATTATATATACCTGGGGTTACTGCTTGTCCTGGTGAGGTTGGGAGCTGCATGCTGTCAGCCACTCAGTTCTTACTGTTATCTGATATGGATGAGCCAAAATGTCACAAAATACAGAACCAGAATGGAAAGAGCCTAGAAGTGGGTGCTTGCATGTTTCGAATATTTTGAGGTACATACATTAGCTTTGTGCTGACCTTTATACCCACCTGCTGACCTGTTCCTTTGGGGCCAAGACCTGCATCTTGCTGTTGGAAGGATTCACTTGAGATTTAAGAGTGCACTAATGCTCTTAGTTAAGCTTATAATTTACTCTGTCATCTCTGTTTCGTCTTTCCTTTGCTCTTTGTACATCTTTGTGTTAGAATATTACAGAGAGAACATTGTGAACACAGAATGGCTGTTGTCAGTAATGAGCAGCAGCTAGTGGGGAGGTGGCATGTGTTGCCTTTGTCAGCTAACGAGCAGCAGATGGAGGGGATTCAGAGCATGGCACATCATCCACGCTAAGTGCTGGCATGACAGCAGCCAGAATTAGAGACATAACAAAGACCCAGGAGTCTGGCTTTTCCTTCATTGCTCTTCTGAGAGCCATCTCTTACATGCCAGATTTTTACGTTCAGCTATGAGCAGATAGTGGCACACAGTGAATACAGTGACTAGCTGTGTTAATCGAAGGGCTAAAGAGTGCAGGCTGTGGCTAGAAAAAATTGTTATGCAAGGATAGCCTTGGGGCAGTGTGTTCTCATGTTAGAAACTTCTCTTTCCCATTTTTTCTTTTCCTCTTTTTTCTTCCCATTTTTTTGTTTCTATTTCCAGTTGTCATTGTTGCTCATTCAACACAAACATGAAGGTAAAACAGGTTTTTGAGTCAATGCTAAAAGCTGTGATCGGAGCATATAGATATCTAAGCAAGAGGGCATCATCCACGCTTGTAGGAATGTGCTGCCAGCACACTTCTGCACTGGCTAGCAAGAGCTGGTCTGTAGGAACATCTGGAACTGTGGTAATAAAAAGCTCATTTCATCACCAGCAATCCATCGTCATCAGACCTTGCTCTGGTTGTCCTTCAGACAGAGTCTTTATGAGCAAGTCTCCTCCATGGGGGAGAATGTCTTCATTAAATGAAGTGCTGCATGAAAATGGTCCATTTTAATAAGGATTCCCCAGGCAGGTATTGAAGCTGCCTGCCAAGCAGGCTTCCACTAAAGGTCAGCTTTGTCTCTTTTTCTGAGACACGTGTGCTTGCAGGGAACCCAGTGCAATCAGAGCTGAAGGTTTTATAATGTCTACATTATACAACTGTATGATGCTGGGTTGCACTCAGCATGATGTGGTGAGCCAGGCTTTTCTGCAGTCTCACACCAACACACTCTCATGGTCCTGAGCACCGTGACTCTTATTTGGGCAGTCTGAGAAACCAATTTAATCCAGGTGTCTAGCAGATCTGGTAAGACCATTTCTCTTTCTGTATCAGGGAACTGAAGCCCTTGAAACCCTGTCCTGGTGACAGATACCCTAGGAACTCTTACGTCTGGTAGGCTGCATGCAGTAGTGCAAGGATGAAGGTGCGTGGTGGAAATGCTTTCTGATCGGTGTTGTTACGGTTGTAACCATTCTGGTTTTGCAAGCATTTTTAACTGTCCTTGCTTTACTTTGCTGGTAAAATAATACTTGAGACAGGGTTGCAATTACTTGTTCATTGCTGATATGTTGGCATATTAATCTTTGATTTCATCTTCTCTTATGTGTCTCGTAACTTTGTTCTTGGTATTACCCAGTAGAGTTTGAGCTATGTGTTTATATATAATAAACATGGTCTGTTTTTTCAGATTCTGTTCCATGTCTTATCTTTCCTACGTTGGGTGTGTGTGCCTTTCCGTTTAATCCATCAAAATGCACACGGCATTTTCTATAAATGCTTTATAGTCTCAGAAGACTTTGTAAATCTTCTGGTGTTGTCAGGGTGTGAAGTGACGGGGTGGGAGACGTGGCACAACTAAGTTTCCCTCGTTCAGAGTGTTTTTATCTGCACGCTTCCTCTAGCTCTTTGTTGACCCTACACTGGTGGGGAGTTAGGCTGGATTAGTGGTATATTGTAGTTTGAAATTAAAGCCCACAGTAACCATTTTTACGTCTCTCCAAGGTTTACCGTACCTTATTTTCCTTATTTTTTCCATCCAGTATAAAAATTTCCTACCAGACAAATGTTTACTGCTCCCTCTGGTGTTCACTTGCAACAGGTGTCACAGCTTGACACATTCAGGAATGGGGAGTCCGCAGGAAAGGGTTCATAATGATCAGTTACACAGAGACGTGGATGAAATATAAGGAGTCTTTTCACACTAACGCTAAATGAAACCCACGCTCTGCAATTAGTAGCCTGGGTTTCCTAGATTATGTGAAGAATATTTTCCTGTGCTCTAAAACCTTTCATTTGGGAAACTGAAACTCTTGGAGAACAAAGGCAAATTAACTAGGTTTTTTTTTTTTCAGGTGTGTTTTGACTGACAATGGCATCCAGTTTCTACAAAAGAGGTAGTTTTTAAGAACTGCACGTGTTAAAATCTTCACAGCATCAGAGGGCTGGAAATTATTTGAAAAAGAAAAAAATCCCGCTGAAATCGAAGTTATATCTGGGGAAATTGGTCTGTTATTGGAGAAACTCCTGAGTGCAAGAACTGTCTGGCGTGGGCTGCAGTAGGAAGGAGGTGGATTGAGTGGGGACTGCACCAGCTTCAAAGCCATGTCATAAGTCTGGAAGTCTCAGATGAGGACTGTCAAACTACTTTGTCCTACCCTCTTTGATGCAAGATAGATTTTAGAAGAAGGCCTTTAGATTTGTTTCTGTGTACTGCTTAAAAAATTAATCATGGGGTTTGCCCTGAATCAAGAGCACACTTTGAGTCTGTTCTACAGGAAGCTCACAAGCTGATATCATATTAAAGGCACATTATGTACCCTTGCTTTTCTCTTTGTAAGTGCCAAAATTATAATGGAGGCAAAGACAGAATTTATTAATAAATGGTTGTTACTAACAACCCAAATCATTCTGGTGACAGTGAATTTTGGTGTGTGTCCTCACTTTGCATTACATTTTGCTTTAAGAGCAGTCAAATTCATGACTTCCACACTGCTTAGAATAAGTAACCAGATGTAGAAGCTGCTTTAAAAGACAGAGAGAAAAGGTCTTGTAGAGACAATGAGTTCTGCAATCTCTATAAGCTATTTAATGACTGCTTATTATGATAGTACAGTTATTACAGCTGAAGATATTTTGCTTGGGTTTAACCACTCAGCAGGGTCAGTCTAATGAATGGCTTTCATGTACAGGAACAAAGGGCACAGGAACTCTGGCTCTTATCCTTTTAAATACTAGGCTTTCTGTTCAACAAGCAGAGCTCAGTGCAATGAAGAATGAGATACAGTGTTTTGTTAAAGAGAAATGTCTGCTTAATTCAGAAGGAATTGTCTAAACCAGCTGAGATCTAGAAGTACAGCAGTGGGCCAAGACTTGGGCAGGACTAATCCTGCCCATCAGGAAAGATCACTGACTTTCAATTGCTTAGTATATCATGGCCCCAGAAAATTATTCTTAAAACATCAATCAAAGCCTGGTGTTGACTAAGGCTAATGCTACAGAAGATGAGAGGCAGGGTGATATTTTCAAGAGATGCTTTCAGATTCCCAGGATTAAGGTCCTGCAACAAGTGTAAAGGTGGAGGCTTCTCACCTGCTGCAGTCTGTTGCCAGTAGCCAGGTGCACTTTTAGCTTTGAGAAATTTCCGTTGCTGGTGTCTGGGAAGTTGTATTCTCTCTTGCTAGCTAAGAGCTGATAGTAGTGCAAACTAAACAGCTGTGAAGTGGTGTTCTATCAAAGCTCACCACATTTTGGAGAAGATAAATAAGCAAGTAATGAATACTGGCAAGTAAGTGATTTAGCAACTTGACACTTAAAAAAATACTTAAAAAAGCCCAAAAATCACATTGAAATCACTTTTTCACATTTGAGGATTTTACCTTATGATTGTATTACAGCTGAGTCTCTAGTCTTTAGTTCATCAAATCTGTATCTGCTACTTTGGAATTGCAGAGTGGCTATGATAAGGCTCACAGCGCTCACAAGAGGCTTAGGTGGCTGTGAACTTTGGTCATTGTGTGTAGTTTTGGAGATGATGACAAGCCTCTGCTGCAAATGCGTATGTCCAAAGACAGGTGAATGGTTGATGGCAATAACCGAGCTGGCTGTCAAATACTGATGGATTTGAAGTGCTCTGTGATCCCCCATGAGCATGAAGGAGAGTGATACAGGCATAACAAACAAGATAAAGGCATGGAGATAATATTAAAGCAGTATCTTAAAACAGTGTAGTTACAGCAACTTGCATGCTTCATAGCGCTGCTAAAATCTGTGTGAAATGGTGGCAGTGTGAGGCTTGTGGCATTTTTTTGACAGTATGATCTGGGAATTTGACTCTGCTTGTAAATAGGACTAACAGCCTACCTTTGTGGTGCCCTGCCTTACACTACCTCTCCATCTATTGCATTTTAAATGCCTGTAGAGAAAGTACAGGACTGTAAGGAATCACAGAATCTCAGTATGAAAGTTGGATGTGATGCAGTGAGCACTGTCACTTTGCACCTCACCCTCCGAGTCCTTCAGTTTAAAACCTGCTCACTGAGTTGGCCAGCCTCTGCAAAGATTCCCTTCCCTCTTCTAGACAGGTGGATCCCTTACAAGAAACCTATAAATAGGGATTATTTTATATTGACTACTTGGGGGAAAAGGGGGTGTTAATACATGGAAGAAGAAAAATCTGACAGCAGGGCCAGAACTTAGGAAGAGCGAAGCATTCTATGGAGCTAACATCCTGGAAGGCTCACAGCAATGAAAAGCTGCAGTCAAAATAGATTTTATGCATTAATGTCAGTGGAGTAAGCATCATCATGTGCTAGGATTCCAGGCTGTCAGGTGTTGTGGAAACAATAATCTTAAACTCTACAAAACCAGTCTTTAGTTGTCTCATTTATAATCCACTAATAATTTGTGTAAAAAACTAATTAAATTAACACCTCTTTTCTTTTTCTAAATAACTAGAATATATAGCAGAAAGCTAGGAATTTCTTAATAAAAATAGTTGTATGTTTTATAGTAGCTGTACATACACGCATAGAATACCTCTGGACTTCTATCTTAAAATCACTGAGTGCTTTTAAGTCTCTTTTTGTGTTTTTTGCTGCTTCCTGTCATTTCCTGGTTTACCTGGAATATTTCTTGCAGGTAGGTAACAAACATCAGAATTCTTAAGCTAAGTTGAATATTAAACAACACCTGAAATAAGCATCTGCATTAATTGAGAAGATGCTGTAAGCTAGCTGCTGATCTTTTTGTCACTTAATCAGATGGCTCTCGAACTTGGAATATCAGACTGGAATTAGCTCTTGTTTTCACTCATGATTAAGCAACCAAATACTTAGTAGTTATAATAAGATTTGTAATTAAGTGACCATGGTGAATGTTTCATTTGAAGCTCAATTACACATGAGTAAGGGCAAGTGTAATAACTGCTTACGTTTGAGAGCTTTTTATGCAAGGAGATCAAGAAGGTTTGTGGTGCTAATTATTTAATCCTCTTGATGGGGGTCAGTAAATAGCCCAGTTGGAGAGCTTGGAATCAGACAGGTTTAACAGTTGGATGGAATTAGTGGCAGAACTGAAAGGAAAAGATCAGGTAGGTAGTATCCCAGGATGGAGTGAGGGACTGTAGCCCATCAGGCATACAAATGTCCTCTGAAGAGGGCTGCCTCTGCTACTGAAGTGCCTTATGGGTGGTGTTCTGTCCTGCCTGTATTCATCCTGAGTAACTTAACAACTCTGAAGTTGTCCTTAATTTGTGTGGTGCAACAGCTGATTTTGAATTTGTCCTTATGTATGATATTATTGTTTGGGTTGTTTAGTGAGCAGTAACTTCTAAAACACTTGGTGAGAAATTGCTTTACTGAATGTGTGAAAACCAAGATTTTTGTCTGTGCTCTCTTCTGGCATCTCATCTGCTTTATGATGATTTTGAAGGACTGAAACATAGACTCCTAGACCATGAATGATTACTTTAAGGCCTTACTGTCAAGAGGTAAAGGCCACTGACTCATACTAATTCAGCTCCAAAGTGAAGTAATACAGCTTTCCCCTTTTCTTTTGAAGAAAGCAGTTTACTCTTCAAGGCAGTAGAATACATTGCCTTTTTTACTTTAGCATTGTCCTTTCTCTCTTACTGTTAACTGTAGTGTAAATACTACCCATGTAAGTGCATGATAGTTTTCTATATTGGAGGCAATCTCTGATGTTTCCTACAGGGCTAATTTTACTACTTTAAAAAAAATAAAATTGGTCCCTTAAAAATAAATAAAATTTTAGGATCATTTTCTCTGAGTTTACATTAGCAGTTTATGACTAGCAACTCTTTAATCTGCCTGGTTAAACAGGGAGTAAAGGAAAGAGTGACCGAAGGGCTTTTTGTAGGTGCAATGAATGCCCTGCAGTTGTCTGTGTTTTGTATCAAAACTCCTTAAATTAAATAGCTAAATAGTTAAATTTTGTTTTGAATTGGAGAAGATCTGGCATAGTAGACTGTTGGGTGGATTTTATACTGGGAATGCTACTCAAGTGCTAGCTTTTTTCGAGATAGGAAAAAGCAAGCAGAGGAAGTGAAACTTCTCTGTGTCGTTCTGCAAGACAGCCCTGTTCCAGAGCTCTGTGAGCCCACAAGTGGTGCATTTGCCATCTGTGCTGAGGCAGCTGAGGGACTGCAGGTATCAGTGGCTTCCCCACTGGGAACTGAACTGAAAATACTGTAGGGTCCAAACAGCGATTAACTAACCCAAAATAACTGTAAGTGTTAACAGAGTTAGGGTTTATAGCAGTTCCTGGGATGAAAGGGATCATATCCTGGTGCCATCCTGCTTGTGTTACAAAGTGTTGTAAAATCATTCCTTCTTTTGTAAATTAAAGTTAAAACCTTTAACTCTTTCTTGTAAAGCCATTACTGAAATGCTGCACCTTGCCACTCGTGCATCAAAAGAGTCTGATGTGGCTGTGGCATCTCTCAAACTAAATTAACAACAGCAGAGAACTTTAAGGTGGTTCATTATCAAAGTCAGGAAAATACCTGTGGCTCTGCAATAATGCAGCATCTGCATACAAGTTTCTGCCAGAAAAATTGCTCTTGTCACATGCAAGTAATCAAGTTTTGATTACTTGAATAAATCATCATCAGTTGGGTTGAGACATGTTGCTGTGAAGCAGCATAAAGTTATTTTGCTTGATTGCTACTTGGAGAGGTTCTAAGGCAACAATTTGAGTTTAAAGATGCTGAAGTTCTGTGCAGTTTACTTCTAGCTGTAGGTTGTCAGAAAATGTGAGCTCTTGTATCTGATACATCCTGTCTACTCAGTCCAGATTGCAAAATAATTGAGAAATATTTCAAATTAGAAATGTTTGTAAAGTTAAAAAAAGGAAATAGGCTTTTCCTACTGGCCACATCATGTGGGGTGCCTGTTGTGTGCTCTCTTTGCATGTTGCTGGCAGTAAAAAGTGCCCAGTTCACTCTAACTAGTGAATGCTGGGGGTGTGGACTAGCTGGCTCAACAGAAACACTGTCATAGAATCAGAGAATGGTTTGGGTTGGAAGGGACTTTAAAGAGCATCTAGTTCCAACTCCCCTGACAAGGGCAGGGACACCTTTCAATAGACCAGGTTGCTCAGAGCCCCATCCAGCCTGGCCTTGAAACACCTCCAGGGATGGGGCATCCAGAAGTTCTGCAGACTACGTATTCCAGTGCCTCACTACCCTCACAGTAACGAATTTCTTCCTTATATCCAATCTCAACCTATTCTCAGCTTAAATCTGGTTGGTTTTTTTTGTCCTGTCACTACATGCCCTTGTAAATAGTTCCTCTCCAGCTTTCTGGTAGGTCCTCTTCAGCTACTGAAGGGCAACAATAAGGTCACCCCAGAGCCTTCTCTTCTCCAGGCTGAACAACCCCAACTCTTTCAGCCTTTCCTCATGGGAGAAGTGCTCCAGCCCTCTGATTATTCTGGTTACCCTCCTCTATAGTTGCTCTAACAGGTCAATGTCCCTCCTGTGCTGAGAACCTCAGATCCAGACCCAGCACTCCAGGTGGGATCTCACCAGAGTGAAGAGCAGAATCACCTTCCTTGACCTGCTGGCCACTCTGCTTTTGATGCAACCCAGGATGTGTTTAGCTTTCTGCAAGTGCACTTTGCTGGCTCATGTCCAGCCTCTCATCCACCAGCAACCCCAACTGTCTCTTGGCAGGACTGCTCTTGGTCCATTCATCCCCCACCCACTATTGATACCAGGTGTTGTCTTGACCCAGGTCAAGTGCAGCACCTTGCACTTGGCCTTGTTGAACCTCACGAGGTTCCCATGGGCCCGCTTCTCAAGCTTGTCCAGGTCCCTTGGATGGCATCCCATCCCTCAGGTGTGTCAGCTGAACCACTCAGCTTGGTGTCATCGGCAAACTTGCTGAGGGTGTACTCAATCTCTGGCTGTGTCATTGGTGAAGACATTTAATAGCACTGGTCCCAGCAGGGACCCCTGTGGGACACCACTTGTCACAATTGTCCATCAGAACATTGAGCTATTGTCCACTACCCTCTGAATCTGACCATCTAACTAATTCCTTATCCACAAAACAATTCACCCATGAAATCCATCTTTCTCCAGTTGAGAGAGAAGGATCCTGTGGGGTACTGTGTCAAAGGCCTTACAGAAGTCCAGAGAGATCATATTCATAGCCTTTTCCTTGTCCACTGATGCAGTCACTCCATCACAGAAGGCCACTGGGTTGGTCAGGCAGGACTTGCCCTTGGTGAAGCTTTGTTGGTTGGCTGTCCCGAATCACTTCCCTGTCTGCCATGTGCCTTAGCACAGCTTCTGGGAGGATCTGTTCCATGATCTTCCCAGGGACAGAGGTCAGGCTGAAGGGTCAATAACAATTCAGTTAGAAATTTTTTTCTCTAAAGGTTCATTACAAGACTGTGTCCTGGCTTCTGTAAGAAAAAATTTAATCCGTTCTAAATGTATAATGCTTCTGTTTAAGCATTGTGGCACTACAGTGGGTCACAGCTTAAAATTTTACCATGATATCTTAATGGTAGGATAGTATCTACTTAGAGTTACATATGACAATTTTTTTTCCAAGAAGTTGGGCCATGGCATCTGTCCTGGCTATATTCCTCAAATCTATAGGCCACAACTGCAATTAACTTGTAATTATTACTGATCATTATGGAACACATTTGATGTCTTTGCTGCTCCATCTAGGGAAAGAAAAATCATCTGCTCATCACAGAAGATCGGTTGTAACCTGTTACTCAGATGTGAAATTGTTGTAGCCAAGAGCATCAAAGATGCTTTTATTCAGGGAGGTATCTGTATACAATGTAAAGTTTTATACGGTATATGCCAAATCTGACTTCTTTTCCCTTACTCTTGTGCATCTCTGCTGAGAAATAATAAATTGTGTTACACTTTTTTAAAAATAGTACTGGATCACACTTAGTACCCTAGAGATAGCAAAATGTTTTTCTGTTAGTGCCACAGAGCTGTGCCTGCAGACTGTCACATCTTCAGTGGAGTGTACTACTGGTCCTGACGGGAAGTTACAATTTTTTTAGACATTTGAAAGAAGAGGGTTGAGAGGATCGGTTTCTGTGTAGCATAAGGAGCGACTTCACGCACTCACACGTACAACTGCCAAAATAGTGTCCTTGAACTTAAGCAAAGCAACCTGGAGGGAACGTTTGGCAAGCATACTGTGGCCAGCAGCTCTCTGCCACCATCTTCACCATTTGCTTCCTGCTTGAATTTTAAGAGATGAGAAGAATATTTTATTGAAGAGCAATTTTTTCCCATGGGTAATGGAGTCAGAGGAGGCTCCTCAAGTGCAGGTTAGTTCACTGACACCTCTTTTTAAATACTATGGCAGTTCCCTTTTGTGAAATGTAAATACAGATTCATCTTAATCTCCCAGTCCTGGATTGTTTCTGCCATGATTGGGTTACAAATGAAGAGCAGAACTGGATGGAATTGAACCTTTCTGCCATAGGTTCAGAAATGTCTTGGGTGGCAATTTTTTGGGGTGTTTTTTGTACTTGCTACATTGAATCCAGACTGCATCTGCTATTTGAGTAGCCTTTATTTAGACACAGTTTTGTAAGTTGCTGTATTTCAAATGTGTCCATCAGCCCTTTCTCCTGCCCCTCCAATATGTGGTCTCTGAGTTTCTTTGTTTCTGGAGACCTGGGTTCAGGAGGACTTACCAGTTCCTTTAAAAACAAACAAATTCTCCCTTCCCTTTGCTTTAGCTGATTATAATACTGTAAAGTTAGATGATTCTCATGTGCCTGTGTCCTTTTTCACTTCTCTTCTGTCATTTCCTGATATCCCAGTAATTTTTATTACCCTGAGCCCCTTTCAACCAAGTGTAACAGAGAAGAATATAGATTGTAGAGGTAATGCTGATGTCACTGAAAGAGCTGAATAGGTGGCTGCTGTTGGGTAAACGAAAATCTTATCACATGTAGATCTGCCTGAAAAACTGAAACTTGTGCACTAGGAGACACAGTGATGATCAAAGGAGAAGAAAACTCCCTTTGTAACAGTCATGTAATGGGAGTAGGAATTGCAGAGGAATGCTGGAATAGTGCAGCGCGTGCCTTGAATGTCTTATAGGCAGTCATGATTGTGGTATCTGTCTGTTACCTATGAGGTGCTGAAGACCTGAAGAAGATGGATAGCCCCTTCATGTTCAGGGTATCTCCAGAGATCATCGCAGAATGGAAAGGTGCGTTTCTGCTCTGGAAGAAACGACTGTGCTTTCCGTAGGAACTTTATGAGCAATGACCAAACAATGCTTGAAAACCTCAGGAAAACTCTGCCAGAGAGCAAAAAGGATGTAAAATTGAAAATAAAGCAGTAATTCTTCAGTGGAGTTCTCCAGAGTCAGGGGATGTGACTTGGACTAAGCTGATACTGTTTTCTCATTTTTCCTGTATTTATGTGCAGTGTATGAGAAATGCATTTTGTGTCTGGCATTGGAGCTTGGAAAACTAAGTTCTGTTTGGGAGCAAGACTTGTTTCTAGTAAATGGCTAGCTGTGTGACTAGTGAATCACTATGGTGTTTGAAATGCTCTTTTATATTTTCAGGGTCTCCAATGTAAGTATAGGTTTGAATTTGGATTGGTTTGTGTATATATCAGGCCTATTGCAAATAGGAAGAATTGCATTTGGGTTTTGTTTGTTATTTTTTCCTTCCCTTGTTAAAAAAAAAATAAAATCAGTGGACTATATAAAAAGGAAACAAACATAATTTGAAGGTGTTTAGTTTCTTGTTTGTTTTTGGTCTGTGGTTACTAGTATGTGTTCTTTTGATAAACAGTTATTTGAAAACAGAATTTTCTTGTTCTCTGGCTGCTCATTCAGGAGGAGGAGATAGGAAAAGGTCTGGGGAAAAAATATTGAAATAAAAATTATATACCTATCTAAGTAATACTTACATTAAATAATTATCCTGAATGGGTTCTCTTTCCTCTTGATGGGGTATCAGTACGCTTTGGACAGAAGAAAGAGTTCATTTTCCAGAAACTTGACTTTGTTCCTGGTCATTCCAGAATCTTTTTATTCCAGGTGTGGTCAAACATTAAATATTGCTTATGGCTTTACTGCGGTAGCTCGGTGTAACGCACCAAGTGTGTGCTTTGGGCCTTCTCACCTTTCAGGGCCAGGTTGGCTGAGGGTGTGAAACGGAGCTCTTGGAGCGTTCACTGCCATGGGCTCTGATCAGGAAAGTGCAGGCACGTGACTTCTGCTCTTCACAGAGCCAGAGGCTCAGGTTTTGACAATTCACAATCTGAAGTCCACCAGGAGGAGTAAGGCTGCAAGAGTAGGAGACGGACCATGTTAGACATTTTAGAAGTAAATAATTTTGAAGCCTTAATTTGGCAGAGCGGACAAAGAATGGCCTCTGAATTCAGACCCCTAACTGAAGAAAGCCTGCTTGAAGAAACGGATCCAGTAAATGTTAACACAGGCAAAAACACAATTGCTTTCCACTTTCTTATTTGTTCTCCCTCTTGGAACGTCTCCCTTTTCTCCCTTCCTGGAATTGTTCTGGCTCAAAATACACATATAAAATAAGATGTTGTCCAGAAGCAGTCATTTGGTCTGGGAAATGTAAATTCAGTTTCAAAAAGATGTTAGCTTTTACAGAAAGAAAAACAACAACAAATGAAAAAAACCAACACATGAAGCATTGGGCAATTCTTCACATACATGCTACTACCACATGCTCCCAGCAGCAGTTGGCTGGCTTCTTAGTGTGTTAGCACAGACTCCTCGCTCTGATGACACTGAATCCGTTGCTGAGGTTGTTTTGCTGCTTTTGTTTAAAGACTGGGAGTTTGACAGTGCCTCAGTCCTTGTGGTTACTGAATTATTACGCTAAAGGCGGTCTACCTCAGAATTCTAACACTGAAATTGCTCTTTGAAGTTGTGTGGAGAATGGCCGGGGCTCAGATGTCTTGGCTAAGCGGTTTCTGTTGCTAGTAGTGTGAAGCACAGCAGCTACTTCAGGGTAATTTGTCACCTGTTTTTTTACAAAGTAATGGCTTGCTTTCTTTTCCACAAGTGGACCTTGGATACTCTTCAGAAAAAGTGCTAGTTGAATATGTGAAATTCAGTGATACCTCCTATTTTACACTTCATAATTCTAACTAAAAACTACTGGTATAATAACAAAAAACATGTAAGAGAGGAACTGCAGGAATTTGCTTTTGGAGGACACTAAATCAAGTGAGAATTACTGTTGTTGTGGTTTAAAACGGTTTATAGGCACTCTGTTGAGTGATGGAAGAAGGCTTTACTTTGGCTGTGCTTAGTTTTTAACTCTGGAAGAGAGGATTCCTTACAAAGTAATGCTAAAACTGTTTATCCCTATTAGATATACTTTCTTTTTTAATGTACTCTGGTTGCCTCTGACCTTGTCCTGGCCTTATAAAACTGCACAGGGTGGTTTATTGATGTGCAAAAGGCCACATAAAGTACTTGCATGTTGCTGTTATCCCCAGGTATGTCACATTTCAAAACCTGTGAGTTGTAAACGCATCTTGTAGAGTTGAGGAAGGAGTAGGAAACATTTACTCAAAGGCCTGCAAGCTATGGATCTAGCTTCTTTTCTGGTGTTGTGTCATCATTGTTCTGTGCATGGTATTACCACATTATACCATACACAACTTCCTGCAGTTACCAGCATGCTCTTCCCTCAGAGATTGCCTTTGCTTTAGAGTGTGCTTTCTGAAGAGTTTGGTGTCTTGTGATGTGGTCCATTGTGTTGTGGGATAATTTGAAACAGAAATAGGGAGAAAAAAATGTAACCACATCTCTTGTGGTAAAATTGGTTTTTTACTTTAGTTGTTTTCTTCTAGGCTGGTGATTCCACAAGACTAAGCTGGTGCTTGCCCTGAGCATCATGGTGGAAGCATCTGCATCACTGTAGCTAAGGGCAGTGTTCTCTTCTTGCTGTAAAGAGTTGCTGTGCAGTGAAGTAAAAAATGCATAGTACTTGAGAGCATAACGAGATTCTGTAGTAGTTTGTTCAACACATTTTGATGCTATTGTTAGTATTCAGTGTTTCATGAATAGCTGTGCTGGTGCTATGAAATAGATGTAGTTTCTGTCCTGAAGAACTGTAGCAAGAGATGTGATTTATATAACTCATGTTCCTTTTGCACTCAATTTTATATAAATCATGCTGAATAAAGGCAGCATTAATTATAGCATTGTCTTTTTTGAGTTTGACTTTTGCAGCCTGAAAAATACTTCCATGAGCGCTCGTCTTTCTTATTCTCACAAAGACACTAATTTGCTTGATACCTCTGTATTCCTCATTTTCTTCTTGAGATATTTCCTTACTCTTTCTATAACTGTCATGGTCCAAATTTGCCTAGAGATCCCAAATTCTTAGAACTTTCTGCAGTGTTCATTATCTCTGTCTTCTTTGGGCACTTCAGTGCTTGGTTTCTCTGAGCAAATCTAGACTTCTGCTGCTGTTTAATGTCTGTGGACTCAGCATGACATAGAGCTATAGGTTGTGGTGGGAGGTTACAATTAGTGCAGATAGACCTTTGCCTCTGAAAGTTGCTGTCTGCCACCTGAGAACCTGCTTACCTGTCTGTCTCCTGGACTTATGCCTGGGCCCGTGACATTTACCACAGACGTTCATGCAAAGAGGTCAAGTTGGTCTTGTTTTCTGGGAAGTGTGACCCTCTGTGTTAATAGTTTTACTCCAGTGTAAAATGTTGTTAAATTCACGTGGGTCTTCAGGGGAATGTTAGGATTACCTGCTTGCCAAATTTACAAATTTGTTCTCCAAAGCACTGAGCAATTTAAATTTGTTTTGAGAGGCCATTTGACTAGTTTTAAATTTGATTGGTTCAGTCATTCTGGAAATTGCACAAATTGGAAAAAATTCAGGCCAAGCGGGTGAAATCTCACAAAAATACTTAAAGTAGTTGCAAGGAAGCCATAGGAAACTTGGAAGGCACCTAACATCTGTGCCAGCAGCACTGCATAGAGCACCCTCAACTGTACTGTTACAAAAGCATCTCTGACCTTTGTAAATTGTTTCCCTCACCTCTGCCCACTTCTGTCTCTTGTCTTCTCCCAGCGAAAGCCAAATCCAAATGTGGCGCCACATTCTTCCCCTGTGCCAGTGGGATCCACTGCATCATTGGCCGCTTCCGCTGCAACGGCTTCGAGGACTGTCCCGATGGCAGCGATGAGGAGAACTGCAGTAAGTGTGGGTCTGCGTGCGAGTGAGGGCACTGCTGCTTCTTTCAACTAATTAATACCACTTAGAAAGGGAAGAATTTGGCAGCCTTTAGTTTCTGAGTCAAATATTCTCCCTGTCATTTACAACCCAGATGATCTTTGTCTTTTTACTTATAGATCAGTCTGTGATGTTGTTTTGTTTTTTTTTAAGGTCCAACTCACTCTTGCATTGTATGTAATGCCTGTATGATACTTCAAGCCTCTTTGTGACTTTGAAATGAGTTTGTGACTTTTGAATGAGTTTTAAGTTTCATGTTTGCTTTGAACACGTTCTCTGTACGCAAATGTAACTCAAATGGGGCAAATATTAAGTATCACTTTGAATTGTTCCATTTTTATTTGCCTGTTTCTTGTCACTGAAGAATATGATGTATTTGTTAATCAGGATGTTTAGGTGTCTCTGTTTATGCACCTTCTCAAACAACAAAAAAGCAAATAATGGCATATTTTGAGAAACAGGTTCCTGGAAGAAGGAGGTTCTTGAAGGCAGGCATGCCTGCCAATGGGGTAACTTCACAGAATATTCTGAGTTGGAAGAGACCCACAAGGATCAAGTCCAGCTCTTAAGTGAATGGCCCATATGGGTATTGAAGATGCAGCCCTGGTGTTATTAACACCATGCTCCAACCAACTGACCTAATCTCAGATCGAGCTGCTGTTCAGCAACTTGCAGGGAAGTTGCGGCACAGAGTTCATCTAAAGTACTGCTTGACTTGGGCTAAACTCTCTGCATGTGGCTGTGTAGACCCTTTTGTATTTTTAAGTCTAGCAGGGATATATCATAGCAGTAAGGAAAAGTTATGTTCAAGCCAGCAGCTCTGTTGTTATTATCAAGAGCTGGTAAAAGCATGGGTCTGTAGGTAAAAGCTTGCAGGAAAATACTTGTTCATTATCTTGTTGCGGCTTGCTGAGTATTTCTTTTTAATAACATTTAAAGGTCAGGAGGAGGACAACAGACACCAGCTTTCAAAGATAACAAAAGGGGTGATCTTTACAGTAATCTATCACTGTCTGCTTCTTGGAGGACTTGCCTTTCGTGTTTGTGTGCTTTCCCCCACAGCATGAATATGTCTTAAGGTGCCATCTGTTGTTGGCCTAGAGAGTCTGTTTTGGGCCCTGGGAAGACTGTGGCAGGGAGTCAGTACTTCTGCAGAGCAAGTGAAGCTAGAGGAAGATTGAAGGCTGAGGAAATTCCTCTGAGTTATGCTTAAACAAGTGGACTAGAAAGAAGTTTTGACAAAAGTGCTTTGCGTATCCTTGAGGTGGTGGACTGACAAGCAGCAGGTCTCAACTGGAGGTGCACCAGCTCATGAAGTTCATTACGATTAAAACAATTTCCCACGAGCTTGTAGTGTGTAGCTCCAGTAGGACTTTACAGCTGATGATAACATGCTGCAGATCTCCCCGTTTCTCTATGCCATTTAAGCACACACTTGGTGTTTTCTATCATGTCTAAAATGTCTAGTCACTGCTTATAAAGAGGAACAACAATGTAGGCCCTAAGGTGACCTCAGAAATCAATGGCTTGCAAGTGTGCAACAGTTTTAAACAAAGGAGCTTTAGCACGTTCATGATAAACAAGCTTTTGGGAAGCTGGAGAAATTGGGACTGTTTGTTCCACATACTGCAGGTTATATGCAGGGCAGACTTTAAAGTTTTATGTTTGTTATTTTTTAAAGACTCTTTAAATCCAGCTCTTACTTTAAAGAATAAAAAACAGGAAGCCAGTTAGTATTTGGAAACCGAAATGTCCTTTGTTATTGTGACAGAGAAGCAGTTTGAAGCAGACAAGGCATCTAAACAGCTTTTTTTAATGTTTTCGATTGAAAAGTTGCATTCAGTTTCAGTCACCTCATTGAAAAGAGTCAGAGAAGAGTGCCAACAATGAATGAGAGAGAGGTTGGTTTATGAGTCGATACTAAAAACGGCTGAGTTATGCATATCTTGGCTAAGCAATGACTGTGTTGGAGAGTAAGGCTATATATGCTGTATATGAAGGGTGCAAACGCTGTTCAAGGGGGGATCATGTAGTTATTATATATGCTGGGCTATAACATGACTAGAGGGTAGAAATCAGAAAAGAGAAATCTATACCAAGGAAACCTCCCTGACAGGGAGATGCATTGAAGCTGTGATGTAACCTGCTGGAAGTGTTGAAAACTGCACTGCTTGAAGCTTTAAATGCAAGTAGACATAGCATCTTAGAGCATATTTACTGCTGGCATGAGTTTGACATGGGTGAGAAGACTGCTCTAACTAAATGAGTCTGCTTAAATACTATTCTGTTTTCGCTCTCTGTGAAACAGTGGGTTATGTGAAAGGATTTTCTGGGTGCTACTGTAATGTGCATATTACCCTTAAAAAGGAGTGGAAATTCAAACAGTGCGAAGTTGAGAGATTTCAACAGTGCCATTGTATCAATTCAAAATAGCAAGGAGAATGGACAAGGAGGAAAAAAACAGAAGCAAGGTAAATAAACCACTGCCTGGAAGTTGTCAGCCAGGATCAATGTCTTAAAATACGAAACTTAAACTAAACTGAGTTTGTTGTGGAGGGAATCAAGAGGCGGTGTTTATGGTGGAAGTTCAAGCCCATATGTCTTCAGTGTGAGGAAATGTGGAACAGTGATCATGACTGGGGCTCTCATGAAAATGAACAGAAGGCTTATCACAACTGTGGGTGGACTAAATCTCTGCTAATTGTAGTGGATCTTGCATGAATTAGAAGTTTCAGCTCTCCCTGTTTAGAGGGAAGGTTAGTTTGTTTGCCAAGTTACTCTCACATATTCAGCAGATTGACCAACTGTTGTGACCTGTTGTTACTGATTGCTTATGGGCTGTTTAACTGCCTGGACAAAAGAATTTCTAATGAAAGATCTCACTTTTTCTTTTTGCAGCAGCAAATCCCTTGCTTTGCTCTACTGCCCGATTCCACTGTAAAAATGGTCTTTGCATTGATAAAAGCTTTGTGTGTGACAGTCAGAATAACTGCCAAGACAACAGTGATGAAGAAAGCTGTGAAAGCCCTCAAGGTAGGCACGGGGTTTTTATTCTATTCTGCAATGGTGTTCCAACTCAAATTAACGCAGAACAGGCTCAGCAGAAAATACAATTCTATTGGCTTGCTCTGAGTTGGCTGGAGCTGTGGTTTCCTCGTTCTGCAATTAACGAAATGTGTAGAGTGTGTGTGTGTGTGCATGCATACATTTCATTTTCAGTGCTCAGAAGACTGGTATCTTTTTCAGATTAGTAAAAACACACTTTTGCAGGAAGTGCTTATAATCTGTGATCCAGTGCTCACAGAAGTTGCTGGGAATCCATTTAGTAACTTCTGTGAGATGAATTAGACCCAGGGGGATTGATAGTAAAAGTAGAGTTGGAAGTGAATCTGTCTATTTACCAGATGAGTAAATCTGTGTAGTCTTAAAACTTTAGATCCTCACTGCTCAGTTACTTTCTGAAAGGCATGTTTCACCACAGGAAGTCCACAGGGAAAGCATTTATTCCTACCCTTCCTTGTTTCTGTATTTAGAGTAAAGGATGAAGACAGGGAAGAAAACTTTTGCTTGAAACTTGTTGTGTATTAAATCTTGTGAGAATCTCAAAACAGTCTTTGATTATTTTTTTCCTTTTTAACCTATGCTAAAGTCTACATTGAGTGCTTTTCCATTTTGTTTTCTGTAACTTATACCATAGTATTTTATAAAATGTCAAGTATATATGAATGACTTGAGGTTAACAAATGATGTGTACTGGGCACCAGTCTACGAAACATTTTTATGTCTGATTTACTACTGAGAGATCAGAGTAGGCGATATATGGAAGATGCTGGATATCTTCAGAGAAGGTGTGATACGCTTCTGCCTAAAGAAAGCAGGGCATGTGAAGAGAGATAGAGCAGGGTATGAAGGAAGAAGTAATTAGTGAAATTGAAGGAGAATGGCTTTAATATCTAGATGCACTGATCATTTAGTCTTTTGTGGAAAAGAAAATAATCCTCAGCTTAACACAGTGATAAATATTCTTGACAACTCTCAGAGGAAGAGGGAAGACATGCAACAGCAATGCCAACAAAGCAGGGTTTATAGCAGTGGTGTGTGACAATCTCCTCTGTGTTGTTCCTCCGCCTAACCTGTGAGCTCTTTCTGTGGTTGCACATGGAAGGGCCAAAGGGGTCACCCTGGTAACACATCTGCGTGCTGAGCTACATTACAGCCTGGGAACAGGCCTTGGATCAGAGCCTCGGAGAGGGGGTCTGGCCTGCCCCTACTCTCTGTCTCTCTAATCTTCATTCGGGAAGCCTAGCCATGATGATGATGATGACGACTCTCTGCCTGGAGGGGGAGGAAGGGGCTGGTGAGGGACTAGCACGTGCCGAGGGACAAATTGTTCCTTCCTACAGGTCCAAGGCAGCATAATAAGATTAATGCAGGTGGTAAGGATTTGTGTTGCGTTTCTTTTTCTTTCTCTCTTTTAGCTTCTGAAGCTTAAAGAAGCAGTGCTATTTTCCAAGGTTGGAATGACTGCTTCCTTTGCAGATTAATTGGCTGGATTGCTTCCAGGTTGTTTGTTGTCATGACAATCTGCTTTTGAAAGTAAGTGTCAGGCACAGGAGAAGAAAAGAGCTGTATTTCATGAAGCACTTACTCTTGTCTCTATATATGGTTCTCCTGGAAATGTCAGAATAGAAAGAGGGTTAAGCAAAGTAATTCTGTCTGATTATATATGTGAAAGAGATCCAAACAAGGAAGAAAGAACTCTTTCTCATTAAGACAAGAGCATCCATGGTTTGTGGGCTCTTTTATTTAAAGAAAAAAAAAAAAAAAGTCTATCAGCGGGTTGGGAATGAGGAGTTCCCAAAGTGCAATACTGGTTGTGGCATGTGTGATTGGTTTTGCCCTTTGGCAGCTCAGAGCCTCCCTGAATTGCCATTTCACCATCTGTAAGTGGATGATGCTTGGGTACCTGTCTTTCAAAGCAATGATTAAATAGTGTTCAACTGTTCAACTTCCCATCTCAATGTAAATGACAGTTCCCTCTGGTGTTTTCAGCTATGGATATGTCTGTCCTGGCTTCCAAACACACCGACTACTTTGTGTTATTTGGGAGTTACTGTGGACAGTCTTTAATTTCCCATAATTTTTTCTACAGCAGGTCTAATTACTGTAATTACAATGTTAACATAGTACCCAAGAATCCTGGTCATTAACTAGAACTCCAGTGCTCTGGGTACTTGGGGACAGAGCAAAGCAAATCTGTAAGGTGTAATAAAATGAAGATAGAGGGTTTTCTTCCCACTGGTTATGTTATCACATCAAGTGTGGTAGCTTTAGTTCAGTGTAATTGCATGTAGTCTGACATATGAGATTGCCCTTGTGTGCTATTTTTCTATCTATAAATGTGTTGATTTAGAAGTCACTAAGCTTCTGAACCGCTGTATGATAGTGTCATTATCACCATTTAGCAGATGGGGAAAAGAGGGCACAGATCAGCTAAACAAAATGCTCCCAGAGTGCCATCCTGGCTGGTAGGAGTAGACTTCATCCCTGCTTGTCTGCTTCAGGGGCATGGCATTAGACTTAATCAATGTTTGCAAACTGGTTTGAGATACTGTGATAGCATGGGAAATAAAAGTGTTAATTATTAATTGATGCTTTGCTCTTCTTCTGCTCTTGGGTATACTGACAAGC
Source organism: Oxyruncus cristatus (assembly GCA_013399855.1). Taxonomy (NCBI): domain Eukaryota; kingdom Metazoa; phylum Chordata; class Aves; order Passeriformes; family Cotingidae; genus Oxyruncus; species Oxyruncus cristatus. Next base: position 224,017 of record VXAY01002656.1, read on the forward strand.
TTTTTAAATTAACACCTCTTCCTACTCTTCCATGAACTTCAAAGGCCTCCTTTATTCTGCTGTCATTACTGGAAAGCTCTAGTAGCATATCAGTTTGGTTTGTGTCAGATACTCCTCCATGCGTAAAGATCCTTTCAATCAAAAGGGCCGCTCTGCAGGCTAGGAAAACAGGAGTGTGACCTCCTATTGAAAAGCATACTGACCCAGCTTTGACATGGAACACTTCAAAATGTGCCATCCTCGATGAATAATAGCTTCACTAGCATGCTGCAATTTGGGATGAGCCTGAGGAAGAGCATTTATAAAGATTAATTTTAGTCATAAGTGCTAGCAGATCCATTTGAGAGGAGGGAGACACAGTCCCCAGGATTTAGTTGTGAAAATGAGAGAAAGATCAAATTTTGCAGGATGCATTCCTGCCCTCCATTCTCCTTACCACTTGTAACTGAGTGTTGCATATCTTACAAAAGTTTGTATGTCATGGGGAAAGTGGCAGATTAAACAATGACAATTTAGCAGCAAGTCAAAGAATTCTACTCTTAATTCCTGACAGAAATTATTTGTATCTCTTGTCACTGCCATGATAAACTTCAGGGCTGTTCCTTTAATTCCACCCCAGCTAAACTTTGGTCAACTCAGTTTTCCAGCATTGAAGTAGTGCAGCCAAATACTTCCCTTAGTCTGGAATTCGGTGTATTCATCAAAGTATGTGCTTGAGTTTTGGTATTGGATGGAGGATATAATTGCTTGGATTATCCACGAGTCGAATATATGAATTGCTCTTTCTAGGGTGTTATTCCAGTTTTAACACAAGCAGTGATTGAAAATTTCTGCTCCTGTTCTGTACTTAATGGATCTTAATTCAGGAAAGTTCCTCTCCCCCCCCACACTTCTTTCTTTTACCACTCTAAGATCTCTCCCTTTGCCTTGAATTAGCTGGCAGTGCTAATCATTCATAGCATCTACTCTGGGTGTACTCCTCGGGCCTGCCTGTTGTTGGGGGGATTTCCTGTTTTGTGACAGGCATCAATTGGAAGGGAATTTCTCCTTCTTAATATTTTCCAACAACTGTGTAAATTTGTTCAGCTCTGGGACTGTATTTAATTTATTCTCTAAATTGTGGGGTTTTATCTAAATGTATTCTCATAGTGCTTCTTCAATTAGTTTCTCCTCCATTTTGTACTTTAGTAGTTCAGAAGGCTTTAACACCAACAAAAGCACACTGGATATTTTGATTCAAACTCGCTTTCCTTTTGTGGCCCTTCTTTTCTTTCCATCTAAGTTTGCTAAATACCTTCACTAGCTTTAACCCCGTTGCCTAGGAAAGGGAGTTTTATTGCTGTTAGTCTGTATTCACTCTGACTGCTGCTGTAAAAAGAGGCTCTTGAATTCAGTAATGTTTCTGAAATTCTAGCTCTGCAGTTGTTTGTAAACAGTACCATTGCAGTCCCGTTATAAACCAAACATTTTGGAAGTGTTTAGAAGTTAATTCTTGCCATATGTTTCTGCAGTGTATTTGGTAATGTCCACTGTTGCACATGCATATTTTTTGCATATCTTTTCATTGAATTCACATTAGGATTTTGATATACCCCAGTATTCTAAAACAGATGCAGAAGAATACAGAATTTTAGAAGTCTCTGCCCTTTTCTCTGTGGCATAAAAATTGTCAGCATATGAAAAAAGAAAAAAATCTGACCCTGTGTCAAATAAGTGGAAAACCCTTCAAAATGCTGACTTACTAAAATTAATTTTTAGGTGATAATATGAATTCTGTAATGGTAATTTCTGTGGATTAAGGTATAGAAAAAGTTGGAAGCAGACTGGCTGTAGAAGTAAGCACTATGGCCATTGCTAGTGTTTGCATGATGGAGTTGCAATGCATATTGGATTTTAGAATTGACAGCTAAGTGGAACAGATGTACTCTAAATTTTAGTGAAATACCACAAAACCTAATTTTTGAAACACAAATAGCTCCCAGAACATCTAACTCCATAAGGAGCTTGTAACTAGCCCTTTGGACATGGTAAATTGAAATTCTGAAACTCCCAAATGCTGTGGTATCACTTAGCCATCCAGAGCTCTGTAGTCCGATCCTGGTAGCATACGTTTCCTTTTATTGAGTCTCTCTTTGACTCATTATTGACTCAGCTTGTAAACTGAAGCTCGGCTCACAATTATTGTGCATAATCTTAGCCCAGATTCAGCCTACAGCAGAAATTTAATACTCAGAGGCAGATTGAATAGAAGCTGAAATTTAAGGAAGGATGCAAATAGAATGTCACTGAATGTTTTATTAAATGAAGGTTTTGCCTCAGCATATTTAGCTCTCTAATAACCCATTTTTACAACACTACATAGATGAAAATGTTTTTGTCAGCTGTAAATTCTTTCGTTCCTGTGTTCCTCTATTCCCTGAATTCAGGCTTCCTCTTCTTTTTTTTTCTTCTCATAAGATTGTTTATTTGAGAGGGTACTTGTCAAGAAAAAAATGGATCCATCTGCATGGGGACTAATAGGTAAGGTGAGCTACAGGAGGGAGATGTTCATGTCATTCGTACTGGTAATTTGAGTGACTGGTAAGTCAGTCTGTCCACTGATTTCGACAGCACGTGGACTCTGCTGTCTGTGCTGCCCCCTAGGCCACTCCGTCGTTTGTAAAATGGATTGATTGTTCATCACTTGGTAGGAACAGCAGGTAATAACCCAGGTATTATTGGACATGGGCCCAGACTCATTCAGAAGCATGGTAACTTCTAAGTGGGACTGAGAGAGGAACTCTTACTTCACCCTGCATGGAACCTTTGGAATTAAAGCAGTTTTAAATAGATGTCAGGGGATATCAGGGAGAGTGCCAGCCAGCTGGCACAAGTGGATTTGAGTTGCAACATCTCTCAGCTCCCTGAGCTTGTGAATATGACAAGGTTTTGTTGCAGAACAGGCATATGTACCTGAGGAATAGTCTTCTTTTAGACCAGCATGTTACTCCTGCAGACACTTTGGCTTGTCATTTTGGCAGAATAATAGAAGACATGCTGCCAAAATGTCACGCTACCTCTGTTTGGAGAGCAGCTGTTCTATTTAGAACAGTATAATGTGGCAATAGCGAAGCAATGACTTCTGGTCTTCAGTGGACAACAAACTTACTTAAAAGGTGTTTGTAGGTCTGGGAGGCGTCCATACTCTTCACCTGATCTCCTGCTCAGCCCACCTTTGATGGCTTCAAGCTCCGAATTACCAGCAGGTGATGACTTGGCTACTGCAAAAATCAGTTTTGAGATGTAGGTCAAATCTTAGATGAGGTATTGTCATTGGGAAGTCACCATGTTTGCCAACAGCTTTATCAGGGATAAAAAGGAAGAAAAATAGGATCTAGCAACAATCATCTTGATCTGAAAGCAGTTCTTTGGAGATAGTAAGGACAGGGCACTAACTTTTTGCCTGCAACTTGTGTTAAGGCTGTTCTGTAAACTGACATACTTCAGGATGCTGATGGTAGCCTTCCCTCAAGGCACAGTTCACTCCCACGATGAAGTGCTGGTCTGACTGCATTGCCTCATTGGACTCTTGCTGTAATATCATGATTTTTAAATTTTGTTGTTGTTGCTGGGAATGAAATTGCAATTCTCAGGCTAATCACAAAAACAGTGGGTGCAGGGAGTAACAGTATGTATAAGATACTTTGCTTTCAGCCAGTGGGTGATGAGAGGAGCTGGGAACTGAGCCTGCAAATGCATGGGATTTTCTCACCTGTGCAGAGATGAAATATGAGCTCTTAGCAATTGTGTCCAGATATTTCTACCTTCACTTTGTGACATTTATGCCTAATTAACAGTTTCAGAAAGGGATGATGACTTGAATATCCAGTTTCATTGCCTGTGCTTCAAAACTTCAAAAACAGGTGATAAAATGTCACACAAGAGGAAGACAAGTGTAAGATAAAGGACATTTTTTTCCCCCATTGATCTTGAGGCTCATTAAGTTATCTCTTGAGTTATCATTAGTGAAAATCAATAACTTTCAAATACATATTCCACAACTTTATGGCGTCACGTATGTGTTTGAAGTACACTGTATGTATTGGCATGTCATGACACGTCCTGGCTGCTGAATTGCATTAACTTTTCATGGATGTCAGTGTGATTTAATTGTGCAGAAGGCTTCCGTTGCTGGACTGTAGGTGCCAGCCCTCAGTCTTTTTGCTGTCAATGGAGAGAATCCGAACAAAAGGCACAGATGTTAATCTTTGACTTACTGTAAAAAAAAAAATCAGCTCCAAGTAAGGTGACCAAATGCATTTTCTACAGTTATTGTAGAAAATTATTATAGCATTTGTATTTAAAATGAAACTTTAACTTTTGTTAATATAGTTCTAGTACTGGGACAACCTGGTTTTTGTTGGAAAATGGTAGTTGTCATAGCAAACACGTGTCAGGGAAGAGCCACGTTATTTCCTTCATTAAGTACTGAAGAGACATTCTCGCTAGCAGAGTGGGAGTTAGCTTGGCTGTCTCTTCTGTTTCGAGTTCTAGCCCTCATTTATCAGAGTAGCCTGCCATAACCTGTAATTCTACTTTCAAGCCCAGCTGGGAGCTGGTCTGTACGACTCTCCCACCATGTCTGGCCCCATCAGCCCTGAAGTTTCAGTCAAATGGCAAACCTTGTTCTTCAGCCTGATTATTGACATTAATCTTAGGTAAGTGATACTGCTTTAGCCTAGATATAGCTTTGATACCTGTGTGCATTAACTAGAGCAGCAAAAAGTGTGAGGTTAATTTATGCTTCATTGCCTTTGCGAATCTTGGTCTGACATGGTCATATCTGTAACCACTACTTAGAAATGATTTCCAAGATGAACTATTGAGGAAGGTGGCTGCATTCAGCAGTTTGCACTGGGACTTGGGCAGAGAGCACCAGTTTCCCTTTTTTTCTCTGTAGGAGTCGGTCTGGGTCCTTTGTGCAGCAGTGGAATTTACTAGAAGACCAGTTTTACTGCTCAGACCTGTGTGCGTGGGAAAAACAGGTCCTAGCAACACATATGTCAGACTTTGGGGTAGGTTTTTTATTTGTTTTCTTATGGTTTTTTTCCCCCTGCAGCTGCCAACAGTAGAGTTGGAAGATGGGGCTGCTAATATGTCAGGCTGCAACTCTGTCCCCAGCTGAAACTAGTTTTGCACATGGCTAAAATTCGTATCTTTTCACAGCTTCAGTTATATCTGGGAATAATTTGTTATACGTGAGCTTTGTCAAAGCTTGTATGTGTGTTCTTACTCAAATGTAAAGCCACAAGCAAAGCCAACATGACAGGTGTAAAAGTGTCTCTATTCAGATGTTGTAGCAGTTTAGTACACGTGACTGACCTAAAGCAGCGTGTTTTCAGTGTAGACAGTCCCCTAGAGCAGAGCTTCTGAGCTCAGCTGAAAAGTTTTACTGACATTTGCTCAACAAGAATAAATGCAGTGACTCCAGGTGAGCCAGATGTCCCTGTAGCTAGAATCTGTGCTGGTGCAATGCACTTGGTTTGTAGGAAGGACAGCAGCTAGAAATGCAGAATTGCCTTCAGAAATGTAGGTGATCCCAGGAGTGCAGGACCTCAATAGGCCTCAGTAGTTTGTGTCTGTTATTTTGAGAAATCCTTGCTTAGAGTAATTCTGGTTTTTCTCTAAGTGGTTTTAGTTCCCTGTGGTAGCATAGCTACAATTTCACTCTGCCTTACAGAAAATAGGATTCTATATCATCCTATAGGACAAATAAGGGTATGGAAAACTGAATTGTGGGGGATACTTCACAACTGAGGTGGTATTAATATCAAAGTGTATCTACTAGATCTTACTATATCTTCCTGCCCACTCCTTCCAGATGCTGGTCCCAGCCAGGTCAACTTTCTGCAGCTGAAGCTAAAGGTATTTGTTTCTTTATTGTAGGTCACACTTAAGTTGCTATACCATATATGTGCTGTATTCACTGTGAAGCATAAATTGCTTCAGGGTGATTTTTAAAACCCAAGCAAGTTGCCAGCCAAGGTTCCAGAGAATGGTATTTCATAGTGCCTGATCTAAAACTAGCAAATGAAACTTGATAAGAAGTGGATTATCACAAAAAAGAAAGTTTTGTGCCAGGCTTTAGATTAAACCAAAATTCATCCTCAGCCAAGCATTTCAGTACCTGTAAATGTGTGAAGGATGAGGCTGTTGAATTCTAGCTTTTCCTTCTTTGCTGCTCTTGCATGAAAACTTGTGTCCCAGAGTCTGATCAGGCTTTCTGGCAAAGATGGGTACTGCAGTGGATTTTCTTCTGCCTGCTGAAAATTGTGAAGTGATGAGAGACATCACACCAGTCTTTAGTCTGTGTGCTGTTCTGTGGGCTTGCCAAAGTAACTCAAGCTCCCGTCTCACATTACCAGATTTTTGGTGCTAATTTGGTGTAAAGGGTTGTGTTAAAAATCCATATTTATGAGGGATGTTAGAAACATAAAGCAATTACATGGTTTTCAATTACATAAACATCAACATGCAATGGGAATTAAAAGATGAATAATTAATTTTATGTTTATTTGTAATATAGAGTCTATGCAAACAGTAAAACCTGAAAAACAAGCAGGGGGAGGAGTGTGGAGGGTATGGTGCCATGAAGTGCTTTTTAGCATCTCTCCTGAATTTCAGTTCAGATCTCCAAGTAGGTCTGGGCTGTTAAGGGAGGTCACAACCTGGTGAGTGGGAAGCATTGGGTGCAGAAGTCCTGTTCGTATCTATGCCCTACTGGGTAAGTACTGTTTCCAGTACCACGGCTGAAGGTGGTAACAGGGACACTGGGAGTGCCTGTTGACACGCCCTGAGCACAGAGGTGGAGCTGCCTGATGCTCGCTGCTACTGGCCTAGTAAATGACCTTGGGCATTTTGGGTTGTATGCCTGATCTCTCTTTTACATATGAAAAATACCAAACTTTTTACTTTTGAAAGCTTTGTGACAGATTATACAGTCATTTGAAGAAAATAAATGTAATGAATAATTCCTGAATATTATCTGTCACCTGAAGTGCACCAGCTAGTCACTGTGGGATCAGGTCATTGGTGCTGAATTACATCCTCTGAAGTTTCAAAGAAGAAGCTTTCAAGGCTTCATGTATTTTAATAGTGTTATTGCACTACCGTAAATGCAGAGATTACCAACTAGTTCTTAAGTGGAAGTAATTTTGAGAATCTGGTGTTTTTGTTAAGAGGTTAGGAAATGTGTTACGCTGCACTAAAGCCTATGGGAATTAAAACCTAACTTGTTCCATTTGTTCAGCTGTTTTTTCTTAGGTCATTATTTCCCTCTGCCTCCTACATGCTGAATAGCAAGCAAACACCGACCTTGATTTTGATGGCTGTGAGGAAAATGCATTTAGACTTTTTGAGGCAGATTTTTCCATGGCAAGTGCTGCTCATGATTTACCCTTACAGGAGAAGACTTAGGACTGCCCTTCTGCAGCATAAGTTCTAGAGCTCAGAGGTTTTTCTGAACCAAAACTTGAACTGTTATGTCAGTTCACTTTGAAGTCCATGGTGGCTGGAGCTTTGCTGACTGTTTTCCAAGGAGGTGGCTTGGTCTTGGTTTGACAGGAAGGGAACATTATGTGCAATTAAATGGAAGCTCTGCAAGGTGGTTTGCACTGATACTTGTGAGAACCCATAGTTGTAGTAATATTGTAGGGAAAGAGAGTAAGTGACCATCAATTTTAATTTTTTTTCACACTCCAGAGTTAGAAAATAAAAAGCATGTGACTTCAGAAAAACAGTGCTGTGAAGGAAATTATATCCTTGTTTGGTAACTGGATGACTGTGATGAACCAGGAAAAGGGGGATAAGAAGACTATATGTTCCATTCAAAAGTGAACGAATTCCAGGCTGATTTTTTTCCTTTTGTTTTTACTTGCTATTAAAGCCAAATTTGACTGACGAGATTGGAACAAGTGTGTTGGTGATAGGTTAGGTAGGGAGGTTCTTCAGAAATGGGCTCAGGCAGCAGGGTGGCTACATGGCTACAGCGTGTATGAGAGGAGGAAAGCAACTGTTGTGATAAAAAATAAGACCTGGTGGCAGTGAGCAGAGCTTGGCATGCAAATAGGGGGTGGACATGGTATGTAGAGGCATAACGCATGCTCTTCCTTTTTTTTTTTTTTTTAAATTTTCTAATTCATTTTATGAAAGGGTCACTTGGCCATTTGTCAATTGCTATTGTGTGGGAGCCAGCTCGTATAATTAAGATGGAGATGGTGGTAACCTTGCTGTTCATATGCACACATGATCTGTTTTCTGATGAATTAGCTGCCAAGGTTTACGTTCCTGAGCCCAAATTCTTGCTTTTCACAGCACAAGTGTGATTGAATCACGGTGTTTGCAGAAGCTACTGCTGGTCTCTCCCTTGTTTTCCAGACTACCTTTTCCACCCCTTGTTATGTAAATCCCAGAGTGTTGATGATCAGTTGGCAGCCATATGAGATTAACTTCTAGGCATGACTGATAATTGCAAGAAAATATTCAGAGAGTACCTTCCTGGCCAAGGTGGATGTAATTCAAGACTCTGTATGTGAAGGAGTGCTGGCTGGAGGTGCCTGAGGAAACATGCAGATGTGATATTGTGAGCCTGCATTTTGGAGAGATGACACAACAGATGCCTTTGCAAGTTATATGGCCAATCTGAGGTGGAAACCAAGCAACATGGAAAAACACTGTGCAATGAGTTAACCTTCAAATAATGAATTTCCCAGGAAGGTACAGGAATGCTTTTGGTCTGAGTCTTTCTTATCTGTACATCAGTAATATGGTCAATCTTTCCAGAAAGTCTGGTGTAAATACAGAGTACAGAAAACATACTGAACCTGTTTCTCCTGTTTCTGTGCTCTTTCAATCATCATTTCACCCCCACCATATTCTTTACTTTACCTTGTGGTAAAAACTTTTCAAGTAAAGAAATTTGTGCTCCCCCCTCTTTTTTTATTCTTTCCTTTTTTTTTTTTTAAATTGTCTTCTTTCCTGTAAGCCACTGGGGGATTTTCCTCGCTTGTTTCTGTTGTTTGTTCTTTCTGGCTTCTTTCTGGCTTCAGTGTTTGTATCATGTTCTTTCTTTGCATGTTTGTTTTTTGGCTTTTCTGGAGGTATCAGATAAGAGGAACTATGCATTAAGCCATACCAAGTCTTCACTCTTCTACCTACAGTTAAAACACTACAAAGCTTTATTGCCCTCTTCAGGTAAATCTTTCCTACTCAAACATAGTTCTAGTGTCACCCTGGAGAGGTAGAAGATCATCTAGGCTTGAAACAAAGAAATACAAAAGAACCCTCAAAACCCATATGCAGGAGAAATCATACATCTCCCTGAGAAGACTGGATATACATTCCTTTCTGTTCCATCTATGGACCACATCTCTCCAATACAATTGCCAGACAGAACCCCTCTACAACAACATTGCCAGCTGTTAGTATTCATAGCAATTTTATGTTTCTTAATGGTAATTTCAACAGAGATTTAATGTAAGTTTAGTGGTGTCTGCAATTCACAATCAGGTGAGAAAAGAAGTCAGTTTCTACTCCGGTTGTGCTAAAGCTGTTAGAGCAGGAATTTCCTTTCTGCCTATTTTACCATATGATCTGTACTGCCTATACTTTATGGCCTTGATTTATAGTGTGTGTCACGAGTTTCTCTGATGCTGCTAGCAGTTCCCTGCCTCTGGTTTGCTAGGTGGGAGCAGTGTCCTGATGCTTTTGACATAAGGTGTGTGTGTTGGCTGCAGGACATTCCCCTTGGACACCGGAACCAAGCCCTTGCAGTGGGAGGTGGGGGGATTGGTCTTGAAAGAAGTTACTGCTTTAAACATGTGCTAGAGGAGGAAGTGTCCCAAAGAACTGGGTTAATAGCCCATTTCTGGAGTGCAGACTGGGGGCAACCCTTTGCCCAGCCCCCTGCCAAGAACAGCACATAGCAGCAAACACGGCATTGCAGAGGTTTGCATGCAGAGCAGGAATTGTTGTCCACTCACATAATAAAGGGGAGGAGGGAGAGGAAGCCTTTGCATCTGGGTTGATTGCAGGCTGCTGACAGCAGTTGTCTGGAGGTATTCCTCACTGTTGTGAGATCTGTGAGTGGTGCTTCAGAGAAAAATCCCCCCTGTGTCTTTCAACCCCAAGTCTTTGTCATGTGCAACAGGGTGGGGTTCTCTGCTGCACTCTCTGCTGCGTTTTTTGATTCTGGGAGTTGATTGAAGAGAGGGGAGGGAAAAAAATTAATCAGACTTTTTCAATTCCTTCATTTCCAGGGGCTGCAGGACTGCCTCTCCAAAACCATTAGATTACTCTTATAGCAGTTGCCTCTGGAATTGCAATCACAACATATTCTGTCTTCTCCTGGTAGTTAGGAGGGGCTTCTTTAGCTTTTTCCTTTTTCTTTCTTTTCTATACCCTTTTCTCTTCTACTTTTACTATACAGTGAGAGAGCCAGGGAAATGAAGAGGGTACTCTTCATTCACCTCTGCCCTTTTCTGAGGAAGAAATGTGTTTCTCTTAAGTATGCTATGGCTATGTCCCAACTAAAAAGCCAAAAGCTGTGGATTTTTTTCCCAAAGCATCTGTTTACATCGATGCACAAGTAAGGTCAACTTTTAGTAGGTTCTGTGGTCTTAGGCAAATTTGAAAAGATCACCCTTTTTACGTAAAGTCAATCTGTTTGGTTTTTTTTTTTTTAAGAGGTAAATAATGAAGTGCCAAAGATAACGATGCAAGCAAAACTTCTCCCAGTTTGAAAGAACTCTGACATGAGAAGATATCACACAGTCTTTATTTATTTTCATTTATCTCCTTGTTAGAGGCTTCAAAGAGGATCTCCATGGCTTGACAATTCATTTTGCCCTGTCCTGCACCACTTTGCCATGTTTTCTTCAATCTAAGTTTCAAGGCCTCAGGGTGTGCGGACTTAATTACTGTTTCTGGGTGATTATTGTACCTGCAGCTCTCACAAAAAGTTTTCCTGTTCTAACTTCATCTCTGCTCTAAAGCCAAGTAAAACTCTTCAGGTATTATGTAACCTATGTGGTTTCTGGGCCTCTACACAGGTCTGCAGTGTGGATCATTTATTACAGGTACAGTGACTCTAACCTTTACCTTTCCTTTCTCTTTTGAATGCAAAACAAACTCTCTAGATCTTTGATGTCCTTTTATAGGGTAGTGAAATTATCTCAGCTGTTGTGGGTTGTCTCAGTTTGAGACAATTTGGAAGGGACGGAGACATCGGGCATAGTTCTTCTCACTCAGATTCAATACCCCTGGTTTCTCCAATACAGAGAGAAAGACCAAATACACCCTGATGTAAGTGAAAAAATAACTCTTTATCAGGAAGAATGCTAAGAACAATACTGATAAAACTGGGTTTAACCAACTGATGAGGAGAAACTTCCCAAGCCAACCTTCCACACCCGAAAAACACACGTGGCCTCAGCACAGAGACCAGATGTCCACCCTTTCATGTGGTTCACCTCCCCCATGCACCTCCCCCATTCACCTCCCAGAAAAATTTGGCAGGAATAGTTGGAGAGTCAGCGCTGGCAGGAAACAATGGATAGCTGGGATTCAATACCGGGGCTGGTGCTTGTGTGGTGCTGGAATGAGACTGCGGTGCTGGAACAGGCAGTCCAAGCAGGGCTGCAGAACCCCCAGGTGATGGAAGGACCCACAAGACACCGATTGGATCCAGAGACAAGACTTAGTTGTTGCAATTTCACTGTTCGTTGGTCAAAGTGGTGGTTGTAGTCCTTTATGGCTCATCAACAAGAGATGAATTCCTTCAGGCCAAGTGTGAATTATCACAGCTGAGTCACCTGGAAAATGAAGGGAAAAGAAACACTACCCCACCTCGCAGGATTTGCCTCTTACCTTATGTTGTTTAACACCCAGCCTGTAGCCTGAGGTGTGGGATGTGCACACCTTCAGCCCCTGGCCTGGAAGACCACTCTGCACATTGTTAGCAATGCACACATCGGCAAAGCACAAAGCTGATTGAGCCATCAGCACCAGTAGTCCAGTCTGTTACAGCATCTGGGCAGTGAGTGCAGGTGGTAGAATGTTTTAATCATTAATCATTAGCAGTTCAGTCTCTTTAAAGAAGGCAAAACACCAAAAAGCCATAATTGGAGAAAAGGTGGATACCAGAATTTTTTTGTAACCCAGGACGTGGGTGAACACCAATGCTGAGATTAGAGAACTCTGCCCTACACTGGGCTGCTTCCACTCCTTCTGTGATGTGTGGTAAAACTACTGTTTGGCTGATGTGGTACAGTAAATGTGCTCCCAGCTTTTAATGAACACTCCATCCCATCTGCATTTTTTAATGAAGATCTCATGGACCACTTCTTGCTGAGTCTTGTTAAATAACTCTTGAAAGAAAATTCTCATTGTCTAGAGGTAGGATCATTTAGCTCTGAGCTTGTCTTTTGGCTTATTACTTTTCCAGTGGTTAGATCAAGCTGCATTCAGGACCGTTTTGTCATTAGGAAGTTATTAAACTATTGCTCTCTGGCTTCATCTTCAGACATCAACCTTTTTATTGACATTTTGTGTGTGGTTCAACCTGTCCTGATCTCATTCTGTCCTCTGCATTCTATCTGTTGCAAGTTTCCCCCCTGCCACAAGTCTCATATGTTTGCGTAGGTGCTCCATTTCAGAGGAGTACGGGAGGTATGCAGATGTTATGACTTCATTTTTTATTATTTATTATACTGTTTGGGCTTTTTTGATCTCTGGAACTCCAAACAATGATCAAATAAGGATTCTCTTTCATTTTTCTTGGCATTAGTTTCTCTCTCCATGGATGGAGGTAACTGAGATTGATTTTTACAATCAGTGATTGGTAAATCACATGAATCCATCCTCAGTCCAGCTGGATTGATAACCTATTTCTGGTTTTGCTGGATCTCAATTTCTAAATCATTCTTTTGCCCTTTATGGTTTACATTTTTTAGTTTCAGGCTGAAAGTGTATTTTGTGGTTCTGGGTGTAAATGTTTGCAGGGTTCCCCCTTCCTATTTTGCCTGTTCCTTGGGTAAGATCCAGTTGCTGGTGGTCAGCATGGAGATGCCCTCATGAGCAGGGAGGGGAGAAGGGTCCAGGCCCTTGTGCCCTGCCTGGCACAGGGAATGGCCCATGGCTGCTGCAGGAGGGGAGCTATGCCTGGTGTCCAGCTGCTATGCAGCTCTGCTGCACCCTCAGCAAGTGCTCAACAATATCTGTTTTCTGAGGCACTTTCTAGCTGCATGAAGACGATTTCAGGCCGCAGCAAAGCGTTTTATTTGCCAAGTACTCTGTGAAACATCCAGAAAACAGACCTGGTTAGGAGTCCTTCCATGGGAGTGTAGAAGAAGAAGAAGAAGAGGAAGAAGATAACTGTGCTTTGAAACAGCACTTCTCACAGCTTACTATGTACTTTTATCTCCTTACTGACTTGTTTCCATTTAATACCTGGTTATAATTAATATAGTTTTATAAACATGTATAGAAAAATGGTAATATAACTTGAGGGATCTTGTTCTTCAGAGCATTATGTATACTGCTTTCTCTGGCAGTTCCTTCTGCAGAGAAATTTATGTGCAGCTTCAAAGTACTTACTCTGCTTAAGAACACTGTTAAGTATCTTAATTAGTTTAGAAAGTGTTCTGGGCTCTTTTGTGCTTTAATATATTTTGAAGATATTTTCTGTGGTGAGGCTTCAAAGTGACATTTCTAGAATTCTTTTGACTGTGAAAGTGGGCTGTCATATTCTCTAGAACTGTGTAAGCTACTGTTCATATTTTTTTGCTTTCAGAACATACCATCAGATGAGATGAGGTTTTTGCAGATTGCCACACGGCCAAGCCTGTTATAGGAAGAGGGAGGAAGAAGGCTTGAGGGAAGATGTATCGACTGTACTGGTGTGGAACATCTTGACATGCTGCATATGTCCCCATTGTACATGGCCATAAGAAAAAACGTAACCTGCCCAGACACTGGGCATAGGGAATATAAGCCCCATCCAGAGCTAGGATCCCAGCCATGGATGCTGTGCAAGCCCTATTCAGTCATCAGTTCTCTGCACCACTTTGTTCTATTTCTATGCAGCTGGCATGTTCCTCTTCATTAAAATCCATTGCTGGAAGAATCTGCTGGAGTGTCAGATAGAAACTTCTATAGGTGTGTAGACATCAGAAGTTGTCTGAGGGAGTTCAGCAATGTGGAAAGGGGGATCTCTTTGGCCATAGTAGTCAAGTCCAGAAGAGTCCCCTTTTTTCTTTCTTCCACTCCACCAGTATCTCTTAAAACTTACAGTTGTGGCTGCTGCTTGTTAAGAGGTGTTTTCATTTTGTCATTTGTTGTTCCATCTCACATTAATTTGCTGGTAGTGCTGCACCAGCCCCACCTCACTTCTGGTGAAAAGCCTTTCCTTTGCCCTTCAAGCAGAGGGCCTGGAAGTGCAGACAGTTGTTCAGTGGTCTTCATTTGCTGAGGCAGGGGTGCTCTGCTGAAATGTGGGAGTACATTAGCTATTGTACTGCATGAAAAGGAGAGGTTTTTGCTTGAAGTGGTTATTCTGAAGGCAGTATTTTCTCTCTCTGGCGAAAATGCTGTACTGTCCCCATAGCAGCTTATTTGGCAGTTTCTGGTTAATCTGAAAGGGATGCAGCCTGTTGAACAGTGTCTCTTAGTGGCGTGAGAAGCTCAAGGTTTTTCTGCTGGACCCTGTGAGCTTAGCAGTTTGGTGTCACCCTTCTCCTGGTCAGTTTTCCCTCCTCTGGTGGTAAATAGTGTGGTAAAACTGCTGTTGGGCTGATGTGGTTTTAGTTCTGTTGGTGGAGAAGTGGTAGTGGAAAAAGTGGAAAAGAGGTGTGAGTGGGAGATGGGGTCCTTTACCACTGTGCAGTCTAAGAAAGGGGAGGAAGAGGTCTGCTCTGTGACAGTAAAGTGTGAACAGGAATGTCTGCAACCTTCAAGGGAATGCATTTTCAAAAGATTGTCAACCTGTATTTTCCCTCTTGATTTCATGCTGCACCTCAGCCATATGTTGTCAGCCCTGGAGAAAGTTGCTACTTTCTCTTGTTTCACTTGCTTAGCTAAAGTTATGAGCACTCATCCCTTGCAAGGACAAAACTCCTGTCTGTTGTCATTTAAAAGCATTTACTGTTATGAATTATGATGCCACCTCTGCTCTGCCCAAGTGGGCTTTAAATGAAGCACGGGTTTGGTTCATTGAGGGAGAACTGTCACTGCAGCGGGAGACCTCAGTGTTAATGTACCACTCTCTCCTACACGACAGAGTGAATTTCCCACTCTGCAGACTCACTGTCATTTCATACAGCCTATCTACTGCATCTTGTTCTGTGTTGCTTAAAAAATACATTCTTAAAATGCTTCCAAAGTTCAGGTTGCTCAGTCTGTCTTCTGTTGGGTACATCCTACTTTCAGTTTTTCTTTGCAAACTAGTAAAAGCTAAATTCAGTAAAACAGCTTGCTCAGGAAAGTCCAGAAGGCAAAATGGGAGTCCTAAGAGCTCGCACAGAGAAACTGCATTGCTGTCCGTGAATGCTTAGTGCTGTGGTATTGGCACTTCTTCTGGTTTTAGGTACTTTTCCAGAGGAATTGAATTGAGGACAATCAGGCACAGGCTAAGATAAATTGCAATCTGAGTGCCATGAAAAATGCCAACAAACTGCAAATCAAATATTGACATTTAAAATGCAGGACTGTTTCAGTGAGGAACTTGTGATTTCATCTTCGATGAAGCCTTGAATATTGTGAATCTTCTAGCATGGTGGTGTGGCAGTGTTCCTGATAAAAGTGAGCATTTAACTTGCTGCATTCGTATTCCTGCTGTTGGCAGTAGAATTGTTCTTCCCCTTCTTCCTCTTTTGCACTGTCACAGGCATCTTGGGAAAGTCATTTACCCTAATCCTGTGTTTGACTCATGAGACCCGATGAGCTAATAGCTTGAGAATAAATTGCTGTTGCAATTGCATTCATAAATATCATGAACAGCCTCCTTAAAGTGATGTTTGATTACTTAAGACAAAGCTTTCAAAACATTGAAACAGTTTTAAATAACCCTTTTCGCTAAAGCAATAAAGTTTTGTGGATACATTTCATTTTCTATAATCATCTGTTTATTTCCCTTTTCAGACAAGAAACCTGTATTAAAAAAGTAATTAAATCTGCAACCCAAGCAAGACACAGAAAAAATTTAATGCTAATGCAGTTTTTTCATTTTGCAGATGATTGTTGCCCACTCACATGCACAAAAGTATGCACATAATTAGCACTGACAAAGAGGTGACTGTTAACTTTGGAATTCTTGGTTTCCAGGAGTTTATTTCACAATCTTGTTATGTAAATGTGGTTTTGTTAACTTGCACAGTTGCCATGAGGATCGGTGTCTGTCTATTGAACTGCATGAGATGCATCCACAAAAGCTAGGTATAACTGTCTTTTCTGTTGAAAAAGAGTCATATTGTTTTGATTTATAATTAATCTTTAGGACTTTAAAGCATCTTGACAATATAAACCAAACAAATCTTAATGATCTGATGGTGGTATTTGCCAAATGAGACCTAGTGTCCCTCATGGCGTTGTTTGCATGGCACAAAGGCTTGGTGGATTACTGCTGTGTAATTGCTGGCTTTCCTAAAGAAAAGGTGAATGTCATGAGGCCAATTGAAAATACATAGAACAAAAATTTCTGGCTATTCTGGCTAAAAAAAATAAATTAGTATTGGGTCGCTAATTTTTTCTAGCACCATACTGGAAATATTTGTTGGGAGAGTGATATTTTACAGAGCCTTGTTCCTGTTGCATCTGGAGACCTCATGTACTTATTGATTGTATGTCTGATCCAACATCAGGGGAAAGAGAACATCCCATGAAACACCCCATTGCCTGGAACTCTCCTGGCTGGGGGACAACTGTGGGAGTTCCCATGTTAGGTAGCTCACCTACCAAAAAAGGCTTGTTAAAGTCTACTTGTGGGTGGTAGTCATGTACAGGCATGTACAGGTAGGGACCAGGGATGGACATGGGAGAATATATTTGCGCTGAGAGAACTGTGTACTTCTGTGAAGCTGCAATGTGTGGTACGAAATTTTGTGAGCGCTGTCAAATGCTGTTGGAAACAGCGTACACAAACTTGTCCCATGCTTCTGTGAAAATAAATTCCTTCTAGCTTCTCGTTGGTGGGGGAGGGGATTGAATAGGCAGATGGTTCAAAATCATACTTCAAGGCACATTAGTTAACATGTCGTTACCCTTAAAAGATTGTCAGTCCATGAATTCTTGAGTTGGAAGCTTGAAGTGAATGAAGTGTGGTTTTACCAATATTGTCCCTTAGCTGGGGTTGCTGCTCAGGATGGGAAGTGAATTTCACCTGCTAAATAAAGAATTCTACGTTTGGCAAGGAACTTTCCTCTGCAGGTCTGTGTTACGCTGAGAACACGGAGAACAAACACATTCGCACTAGTAGACTACTAGTAGTTTGATTGTTGCACGATATTGATTAAATTACATATGTAGCTAGAGGTGAGTGTCATTTTTTTTAAATATGGAAATCAGAGCACTTTTATATGGCTTTAAGCTTAGGGTGAAATGCAGTAACTTGATTATTACTCAATCTCTGCAGTGTCT
Organism: Oxyruncus cristatus; assembly: GCA_013399855.1. Classification (NCBI taxonomy): domain Eukaryota; kingdom Metazoa; phylum Chordata; class Aves; order Passeriformes; family Cotingidae; genus Oxyruncus; species Oxyruncus cristatus. The sequence continues at coordinate 241,684 of VXAY01002656.1, forward strand.
TTACAGCACAGTCTGGTTTGAACACTACTCTTCATTCTCACACCAGCAATGTAAATGAGTTGCATTTTGTGTCCTGGCCTTTGCAGCCAGATAGTGATAAGGATAAGGCTTCATTCTGAAGAAGTGAATCATCACAGGCATCTCCCCAGCTGCCATCTCATTGTCAGAGAGTGGTAAAATCTCCTGTCATCTGCAACTGAGCATGATCATGCATTCGGGGATCAGCAGATCCAGAGCCTCTCTTCTGCTGGTGGTTTCATTTTCCGTGATCTGGTTCATGCATATTCAACTCATCACTGTGAGTTTTAACATGCAAAACATTTTTTTGCTCCTTTTCCACTACAGAAGTTTATTTGAAAGTTGAAATAATGTTTGGAATACTTCCCATATTTTGCCCCAGATATTTTGCTGTCAATATTCCTGTTTCATCATATTTTTGTGACTTGAAAATAGGCCACTTCAGACACTTTGCTGTATGAAAATTGAGCTAGACCTTTCTCAAGATAAACCTTTAAAATTAGAAACTTCCCACTTGAATGTCAGTCGTGTATAATTTTCTATGTTGACAACTACGTAGCCTCTGTCACAGAAGAGTGAAGTGTCTTCAGCTGTTGCTAAGTAAGTTTGTGCCTGTTTCAACAGCTTTTGTGTTCCTGTAGTACAGATAAAGAAGTCAGCTCTGGGTTGTGTTGTGGCTGAGCTTTTCTGGTGCGTTAGAGTCACTCTGCGGGAATTATCAGCCTTTCATATAATTGTGCCATGCCACACTTATGCTAGTTATATTTTAGTTTCTGTTTTGCTACTAATGGTATCATGTAAGTGCTGAGTTTGTTTTTTGTTTAAAATTTTTAAAGCAAAGGGAAGATCATTCTTCTGTTGGCAACACATAGAAAACTCTGGAATAATATGTTTGATTTTCTATTAGAATAACTTGCCATTGCCTCTGTCACTCCAGTGGATAATGTTTTCCCTTCTGCTTCCCATTACTATGAGATGCATTCAGAGCATTCTGTTTCTGTCTATTAACATGTAATCATGTGATTGATTCTTGTATGCCAAGTAGATATTTTTTCCAAAGGAAATAGTTATTTACGTGAGTTTTCAGGCCAGCTGTGTAAATGAAGTTCTTATGAGAAGCACTTTGACGTGCAGCTTGAACACTGGTATTTCAAACTTCCTCACTCTGCACTCCCCCCTTGTGTACCTCCATAGCTTTCTGCCACTTCAGTTGTTAGTTTACCTACTACGATGCTTAGTGAGATGTTCAAAGCACTGGCTATTTAACTTGCCAAGAGATGATGTTACTGTATCATGTGGATTTTTTTATTGATTGGAATTTAGCAGGAGGCTGACTTGCCTTACAGAATGGATCACTTATGTCAAGGAAAGCTGCTGACCAAGGATAGTTTTAGACATTGTTAATGATCCAAAGAATGTACTGTCAAGTATTTTCTTTTCAGTCTATTTTATTTCTTTGGCATCACAGCAGGTTAACACTCACCTTTTTGTGTCTGCATCCTTGCGTACTATAAATTCTTTACATTCTTTGTGATAGCTGTCTGTGCAAATCCTGTGACTCTGATTGTTTCTGTACCCTCCATTTCTTTTGTTCCCTGATGCATGGGAATAACATTGCCCTGAACTATAGTTGCATTTCTAAAAGTAGCCAGTACCTGTAAAAACAAACAAACCTAAATCACCCATACAAACCAACCCCCTGTTTCTCAACCCTGAAGAATTAAAATGCCTGTGGATAAGGCATTGATGATCAATACTGTCTTCTTTCAAGCAGCCTTGTGCCTGAGGATAGCATCGGTCTGAGATCATGATTCCAGAATATTAATCCTGGGGATGTGTGCTGCTCTATCAGTCAGAGGTACAGGTTTGACCAGTATTCGTGTTGTTATCTGCATCATTGAGTTTAGGTAAGCTGAAGAAAGACTGATGATACCTATTCAGCACAAAGTCTTCAGACACAGGGACTTGTTTTTAATGAATTTCTTATCCCAAAGGACCACTTTGCATTATGTGGCCCAGGTATTTTTGATTTCAGGCTGCAGTGGCTCAACTATCCTGAGCTGAAAGAGACCTCACTTAGAAGCAGGAGCTGTCTGAACCTTCAGAGATGTCATGAAGGATGTTTAATGTCATTCCTTTATCTTGAATCTTCTAGTCCATTATGGCTTCAGAATTTATTGTTGTTTGTGGTATAGGCCAATTGCAAAAGTAAATGAGAACAGCCCAGCTGCTTGTGGTAGTGTAGCCCTTTGCTGCATCAACAGACTCGGGAGTGCCATGTCTTGTGATCTTAATCTGCTGTTTATTGATATTATAATGATTCCAATGAGTCCTAAATGATAGAGCATCTTCCCAGGGAATAAGCATTTTCTAGGAGTATTTGTGGAGCTGCCTTTATGAGTGTCCTCCAGAGAAAGAAGAGAGCTGCTGGAGGGAGTTAGTCATGCATTTGACAGTGTGATTCAGAGTGTTTCTTGCTGAATATGTGGAGGTATTCCTTCTGCTGAACACCTCAGTGTTAATAAGAGGATCTGCATTTTTTGCAACTGATTTTGTACATCAAGGAAAATACCGTTTTTATTTTTAAAAATACTTTTCTACTATTGTAGCCAGAGTGCTAATGTAGGGATGATCTGTCTAAGGTTTCCTGACACACTATAATTGTCACCAGGGATCATAAAGGTAAAGATCAAAGAAGGCATCCTTACCACTTGGGCCATCTAATCATAGAATTGAGAGATTGAATTTAGTTCCTTGGTTATCTGTGATCCTACTATGTGACTTACAGCAAGTTTCTGGCTCAATATTTTTTTTTCCCAAAACTTTAAAATAGCAGTAGTGCTTCCTTTATCTTCAAAGGGTACAGATGGAGATTTATACAAACTATTTGTTGGTCGCTTGCTTAATCATAGAATCATAGACTGTTTTTTGTTGGAAGGAACCTTAAAGATCATCTAGTTTCAACCCTTGTGCCAGGGGCAGGGACACATTCCACTAGAGCAGGTTGCTCAGAGCTCCATCCAACCTGAACATTTCCAGAGATGGGGCATCCACAACTTCTGTGGACAACCTCTGCCAGTGTCTCACCACCCCCACCATAGAGAATTCTTCCTAACATCTAATCTCAATGTACTCTCAGTTTAAAGCTGTTCCGCCTTGTCCTGTCACTACATGCCCTAGTAAAAACATATTAAAAAGACGCTAACCATTAATGTCTTGTCTTTTAGTGTTCAGCAGGGCAGACACATAATGTCACAAGTTCAGTTGAAACTCTGTTCAGGAAGAAGCTGAGGATCCATTTCTCCTTTGGATGTACTCTTAGAAAGATTGAGAGTTAATTTATGCAGTTCCCCACAGCACCTGCAACAAAGTGTTTTGGAATAGGGTGGTCTTGATTGGATCCTGATGTATGTTTGCAGTTCAAGTAAAAGTGTCCTTCTCCTAGAAGATTATTTCAGTAGCAATGTGGAGCTTGTGTATGTGGAGCTTCCCAAAAAACTTTAATAATTTATTACCCAGACAGCTGTCAGAACTGCTGTGTGATCTCTGCATGGGTGAAACGGGCATATTTCCGTGTGTGGAAAATACTCGTAACAGTCAGCAATTTGAAATGCAGCAGAAAAAAATGCAGTTCCCTTTCTGATCAATACAGTCTGATTATAGGCATTTGTCTTTGTTTTTTAGCATGGCTCTTTTTATACCTTGTTAATCCAAGAAGACAGCTTAATACTGAAAACCCATTTCACCTATGAATTCCTGGAAGCTAACACTTAAGAGTTTAAAAAAAAAAAAAAAAATGTGGTGACAAGAGGATATTTGCAAAATAAGCATTTGCATTCTGACATCAGAATACTCACTTTGACCTCTAAATCTCTCTATCAAATGTTTTTAGTCCTTTTTATATTTTTACATTTTCATTTGAAATTAGTCCAGTAATAAATAAAAATATCAGAATATCAGGGCATGATTAAATCACTCTTTTACCTTGGCTGTGCCTGTAGATAATGATGAATGGGAGTTTATCATTTTTCTCTTATTATTTGTTTCCCATTGTTTTGATTTAGTTTGGGTTTTTTGGTTTTTTTGCTTACATGGGTAATTTTTTCTCTTGAGAGGATAAAGGGCTTAGATAGCATTTTTGTAGTCTTGACATACAATTCTAATGACTCTTGGTATGTTATCCCCTGCTTCCCATGAAGCCTTTCAGATTTTATGAGGGGTTTTGTTTGTTTGTTTGTTTTTAAATTAAGCTTGGTGTGCATTAGAAAGGCATGTTTTAGTTCTTTGAAAGACTGTCTTTATTAATTAAATCCACTAATTATCAGGAAGAGAATAGTACTGCTCACTAAAACAATTCAATTAGAAGTGTTTCCAGAATGTTCTTCCTCAAAAGCTAAATTTATGCTGATTCAGGGCGGCTCTTCTTGGAAATAGATGCAGAAAGAGAGAAATTTTTGTTATAGATCAGTGATGAAGGCCAAAACATGAAGTAAGAGAATGGCACAGAGAAGGTAATGAGGCTCTTGCATTTGGTAAAGTGGCTTTTGTTTTATTACAGAGGTGGGGAAGGATTTTTACTGTTACTAATTAACATCAGGAAGAAGCATCTGGTGTTCTACCAAGGGTTTTTACTTGGAAAGTAATCTCTTTGTTAGCATCTTCATAATGATTATGTTCACACAGCCTGTGTACATGCCAGCCTCTGTTCCCCAGAAGTTACAACATATAAACTCCTGGAGTTTGGGGAATGACGCAAATGCTGTGGAGGTAATTGGGATAGGAGGCTTATTATTTCCTGATTTTTTTGACAGTCTGAAGCTGATACATGTATGAATATGCTCCTGTCCCCCCTCAATTCGACAAAGAACAGCCCCTGTTTGTTAATTGTTTATAGTCTATAATGTGAGAAGGCACTGTTTTGTTTTGGCATCTCCAAAGGTTGTTTGAGTCTGAAAGGATACTTCTAAACCATAGAAATTTAAACCTATTTACCATTCTGAAGACAATTCTGAATTTTACATGTTTCTGTACATACTGAAAAGAACTGATATAAATCCCACATCACATAAATATTATGTGGGATATACAACTCATTGATGTGAATTCTGTATTCAGTGCTGCTCATTTGGCTGCTTCTGTTCAGTTTCAGTTCTGTGGATAGTCAAGTGAAACAGTCCTCAGGTTACCCAAATGTAAAAGATACCAATAATTCTTTAATTAATAAATGTGATGTAAATACAGTGTCTACCACTTATATTCATCAGTTCAAAGAAGAGACCAGTCAAGCTGAAAATCCAGAAAATGGGGTCAGGATGTTGGGTGAGGCGAAAACATTCCCTTAAAGAGTATGATTTTCTAAATAGGAAAGGCCAAGTTAGGAGAATTGCATCTGAAGCAGTTGTTAAAATTTTTAGTAGTCAGTGAACAATAAAGCAGTTATCTATTATTGCATTTCTTCACAGTGGTTACACTTTCAAATGAGTATGATGTATATATCATATAAACAGCTCTGTAATACTGAGCTAAGCAAAAATTAGAGCAATGTGATAATCAACTCTGAGGAGAAGATCTGGTTCTAGTGGTGACAGCACTTATTCACTTACTTAATTGGGTGCTAGTGGATGCCGTCCTGACCTCCTCTGGGTTGTGTGGTCTTAGAATTCTTTTGTTTGAAAAAATAGTATTGTACTTCTGTTATTCCAAGTATTTACCTAGAGAAATTTTGGGACTTGGATGAATTAGATTTGTTTAATGTCTGTAGGGGCTTGGGGGGAGGGAAGGAGAAGAAAACAGTGCAAGAAAAAAATTAATTTATTTAAAACTTAATGAATGCCAGATCTTGAGTCATCTGCTTTCTAAGTGGATCTGCAGTGCCTGTCATTACCCACCCATTTCCTTTTAACCCAGTTAGAAGAAATGCATACACTAGCAGTCCCTGTGTTTTGAGGGGAAGTGGGCTAAGAGGAAAGTTCTTGATGTTACTTACCCCTATTGCAAGCACTCTTCTCGTGGCCAGGTGAATTTTATATATAGTGTAGAGAACACCTGGTTGAATTTTTTCCTAATTTTTCAAGATCAGGTATTGATAGTTTAAAGACAGAAACAGGTGTTGATCATAAATGAAGCCCAGAGACAAAGAAAGTGAAGCATGTGTGAAGACATGCCCAATAATACATTGGTACTAACATGATAAGTTAAACATGGTGTGTAAGCCAAACATACGTGCCTCAATTTAAATATTCAGTTGGCAGCTCTTGGACCACTTGGTCTCAGCAGGAGAGGAAAGGACTGTGTCCGTACCATTATCTAGCTAGATTTCTACCAAAGGATAACTGTTCTTATCCATGTGCCCTACCTGGAAACTATTAGCTAACCTATAGTCCACCAGATTGGTTTCTGATGCAGATGGAGGCTGTCCTATTTCAGCAGCGTGGCATGGTAATAAATTTACATTTGCGTCAATGCAAAAAACGAAATGTCTCTGTGATTTCAAGCTTCAGCAAGTGCTTGGAAGCTCCATGCTAATCTTGGAGCATGAAACTGTTACCAAGTACTGATAGATGTGGCGATATTTGTTATGAGTACTTGACAGCCAGTCTTGACATTTTGTTGTTGTTAAAAAAAAAAGGAATGACTTCATACATGTAACTGAGATGAATTCTCCAACACTAGTTGCCTTGGGGAAGTCAATATTAAGATTGTCAAAATGTTAAGGACCCAATCTCAATATAATATATTCCATTTTAAATGGGTAGTAAGTCATCTAGTATTATAGTAATTAATCTTGTGTAAAAGAGATTAAAATCAATATCAGATTAGTGGCTAACAGGAGGCCACTGATTGGTGTGGGAGAGTCTTCAGGGACTGGGGAGAAATTGCAATGGCCTATACTGCTGTGTAAACTCTTTTCTTTATTCTTTCCCATGTTTTTACTGTGCTTTTCCTCCATGAGTGAATTTGCAAGCTCTCATAGTTTACAGTACAATTGAAGAGCTCCCCTTGGGGGAGAGCATTTCAAAATTGTCTGCTAATCTCTGCTAGGAAAGATAACCCTGAAACCAGAGCAGATGGTGAAAATTTGTATCTATTAAATAGATGTAGCAAAACTAGAATCTTCTGGCCTAATATTGGTGCAATTGGCTTATACTCTTACTGTTCTTTGTCGAGCCCCAGTTCTGTCTGATTTTCTCGCAGGCTTGCTTTATTGTTCCGTGTTCCTTGCATTCAGGTTGCAGTACAGCTGGCTGACAGATGAGGGGGAATTGCATTTGTATTTCTTTGAACAAACTGTATTAATTATAATGCCTCCCACTGGGTTTGCAGTTTGCTTTAAGTAGCACATATCATTAGCTTTTAAAAACCGACATGATCATAAACTTAACATTATTTTAGCTTAAATGGTGTATGATTTAAGATGCACAGTATAACCACAAGGCAGAACAGCAAAGCTGCACTCACAACTCTGGGTGTCCTACAGAAAAACTTGGTTTTTTGTGAGGGAAACGCATCTGTATTAACTACAAGGGGGAGAATTTTTTTAGGCAGCAAAGCAGGTTAATTGTTTGGCCAGCGCAATCAAAAGTGAACATTAATACAGTCTTAACAGATATGTTTGTTTTTATATATATACATGTACATACCTTACTGGAGAACAGGGAACCTGGCATATTTTCTTGGTACCAAAAGGCTTTCAGTAATGAACAGCAGACTTTATCCATGGCCATGTTGTGGCTTGAAAAGTGTAGGTCTTTATCTTCTGTTTCCTGCTTCTCAACCTAGGTTGGAATATTATCCTTGGCGGCCAAAAGCATTTGTTTGAGTCTTTTTGACATTTTAATGATCAGGAGTGAAGGAGTGAAAGGAGAATTCCAGAATACCTGGTTTACAATAAGGTACCAAGAAAAATAGCGAAGAATGTGTACTATGTGTTTTAGAAGAGTGTCATTAGTTACAGGGGAAAGTCAGAGCCTTGCATTATTTCTATACAATTCAGTCTGGGTTAGGGTTTATTGAAGTGACCTCTTGAACTGTTAAAAATGCACAGTATAGGATGACTGAATAAAGCTTTCCTGTGCTAGAAAAGAAGGAATTTGCATAGTATTTAAAATGTTTATCACACACCAGAAGCCCTAGAATTGAGTGCATTGCCATGGCAAATGCTTATGCTTTGTGGCATGCATTCACTTAGTCTAAGTAAATAGAACAGATGAAGTTGATCTGTGAGGCTTCAGATTAAGGGAAATTTCCCTTATCTGAGAAAGTATTGGCTTTGTGTGATTTAAAGCAGTATATTTTTTCATTCAGAACATTATTAAAAATGCAGTGCAGTATAAAGGACTCTTAAGTAAGGATGTGCAGTTCATTAAATGAAATGCTCTGTATCCAATTAGAAGTGAAACAGCAAGCAAGTAGTAAGCAAACGAATAATTATGTCTAGAGCTTCAGCAAAGAAACTATGCCAAAGATAAAATTAGAAAGGAAGTTTTTTTCTATTCTGTCCCTCATAATGTAGAACTACACTGATGGTAATTGTGGAGACAACAGAATGAGTGTTTTGAAAGATCTGTGCCACTGAGATGTAGCAAGCAGTTAGTAAAAAAAAAAACCACCTAGATTAATACAGCTGAAGTATTCTGTCTGTGCTTCCATTTGGGCAGGACAAGGCAGTTTGGCTTTGGTTTCATACTGGGATCTGAATGGGATGCTCATTTACCAAAGACTCCCAAGGTGGAGGACTCACATGCACACATAGAATTAAGTTCCACCAAAAATGTAACATTTGCATCCACTTAGCTCAGAAAGACCCAGGATAGGCTGATTTGCTCTCTCATCTGCTATCAGTTAGTTAAATCTTGTCTGAGAGTATGGAACACCTTGCTGCCGTCATCCTAAGGTGATCAAGAGCAAAACGCCTTAAGAGAGAGCCTTTAACTGTACAGCTTCATGCTATTTGGATGGAAATACTCTTTTCCTTATGTTTTATTGCTTTGCAGGAGAGAATTGGAGAGTCCTTGGGCTGGTGAGGGGGAGAAAGAGGAAGGATGCTGCAAAAGTGGGATGGGAGGAGACAGCTCTGTATTCCATTCTTCTCCTTAAGTATGATTCTTGTATTTATATATTGCACTGTATACAGAAAAGCATAAGCAGTCTTTGGACAAGAAGATCAGAATTGGCATCTCCTGAATCCCAAGTAAACTCTGTTAGGCCACAACCTACAGCCTAGGGAGGTTCAGTAACTCTGGGTAGATGAAAGAACATGGATTTGAACTCCTTTGACCAGGTAAGATCACACAACCCCAGTTTCTTTTGCTATCAGATGCTAGTGAAGAGGAGGATAGAAGAATACTGATTTTTTGTTAAATGTCATAATGCTGCAGTTCTGTTATGGAATTAGCATGCAATGAAGACCATGCATAATATTTGTTCTGTACAATGAGTGTCAAGTTTGGAGTCTTTGTGTAAGATGCAGTGTTAAAAATAGGGTGTGCAGCACAGAAAATGTCATTGTTTTCTCCTTGATCTACAGATTCTGTTACTGCAAAACTGGTTTAATTATTTTCCTGGATGTGGTCTCTTGGTACTCATCCTTAAAGCACCATGGGTTTATTCCCAAAGGCAGAGAACCTTTCCTTTAGTGAAATTTGGCAAGTCACTTTCATAGGAATGGAATTTTTCTGAGTCTGAAAACCTGATTTATTGCTTAATCCCCACAGAGGATGCAGAAAGTGTCATACGTTATACACTCTATGGGGTTTTTGTCTAGACAGAGTATTAGAGTAGGGTTACAAAGATACTCAGGAACATCTGCAATTTTTAAATTCAGGAGGACTGTATTACTAAGTACCTTCTCAGCTGCCAGTTGCTTTTCACTGAATACTTGATTTTTTTTTAATAAAAACAAATGCCTATAGTTGCTTCCCACTAAGCAGCTTTGTCCTGTTTTCAGCTAATTAGATACTGCAAAGCAGGCAATTGCTTTCGTTGCTTGGGTTTTGCCCAGAACCAGAATCACTGTCTGTGTTTGACACGTAGGCTTTTTGAGATTCTTAGTCCAAAATCTTAGTGCAGGAAAAGAATGAAGATGTACACATGTTTTCCTTTACAGCGGTCTGGAAATCAGTGACGTGGGTTTCACATTGCCAACAGCTAGCCTAGAAGTCCCTTTAGGACATAATTCAGGAGGGAACAGAACTTCTTACCATTGTCATGGTGGGGGTTTTCTTGGTCTCTGCCAAACCCTTGGTGTGAACAGGAAGCTCTGCAGTGACTCTGCTCAGGGTGACAGTCCTCACTCCCTTGTCTGATGGGAACACTTTGAAGTGATACTGTGTGGCCTTAAAGACTCTTCTGTCCCTTATTCACTTCCACTCTCGCTTCTGTCCCAAAGTTGTTTCCTGAGTTTCCTCTCTTCTTTCTCCTTTCTGGTACCATCCATCATCCTATAGGAGAGCTCTGACCATTTCACTTCAAGTGACCAGACCCCTGGCTCCTGTACTAGAGTGGCTGAGTGAAATGGTCAGTGACAAGGATGAGTCAGAGGAGAAAAGTATCAATCAAACATGAAGATCTTTGGGAACTTCTGCATCAGGTCCACTCTTACTGAGCTGACAAAGTTAAGGCTGAATAGGCTTTTTCCCTAAAACAGGTTCCCTAAAACAAATACTGAGTTGCCATAGACCGCAGGTATGTTTGAGTTGAACTTGTAAAAGCAGTACTTCTTTGTGAGCATTATATCAGTGAGAATGGTATTTGAACTGTCGCATAAGAGACAAATTCTTGTCCAGCATCTTGCAGGCTGACGATTTTCCATTACACTGAGGTCATCCTGCTAACCTTCACTGGTTTCAAGGGGAAATAAGCTAATTTTAAACCCCAGCAGTAATTAAATCTGCATGCCTACTTGACTGATTTGATGTTTAATTAAAGCAGAAATATTGTGGTGGGGTAGTTGAGATAAATGACTGTCTATATTTGCAAGACTGACAGATCTGATTTTTCTTCCTTCCTTTTGTTTTTTGGGGGTTTTAGCTTTTAAAAATGTTTCTTAGTGTACTATGTAGGTATGCATAAAGAGATCCATAGGACACCTGCCTTAGCAGGAAATTTTTGTAGCATGTTTTCTGAGTCATAAATTAGAGCATAGAAGACTTCCATCAGATAAAGATGCAAAGTACAAAAAAATTCATGAATCTTTTGTTGTATTTTTGTGTATACATCTGTGTAACACTATTGCTAGCCATTAGCAGAAAGAAGGAAAAAAATTTGTTTGGTTAAGAAAATTTTAAACTTGTTTACAAAGAGCTTTGCAATTTTTTGTAAAGGTAGAAGTATTTAACTATAGTCAGTCTATAAAAGTATGCAACTGAATTTATTTTTTGCTTCACTTTAAATTGGACATGATAATCAAGTAGGGATTTTTCCCCATTGAATTGCAAATTATCTGTAAAACAGAAGTCATTGCTTTCTGCCCGTGTACCAGTCAAGTTTGTTCAGAACCTCCTAGTTAATAATACACATGTGGCTTCCAGGTTCAGCAGCTCTTAGTCTACTGAGACAGAAGAAATACTGTATTCATTTGCTTTGCTGACAAGGGATCACTAGTCGTACGTCTTTACGCTAGTTGCTGAAAGAGCTTTTTTTGGCATTCTTGAGTTCTTGATTTTCAATGCTTTTTCTTGTTGATTACCTCTTTAATTACTACCCATCCACCTTGGGAACTCACCATGCACTCTTCACTCAGTACTTTTGGCTATTAAGTTCCCACTTTCCTTATAATACCTACTCTGGTGACTATGATGTGCACTTCCTCCTGGTTTGATGACAGAAGGTCCCTTTCTGTCCCTTTCTGTAGCTGTGGTCCAAGAAAGCTTTAACCCTGTGCCCTGCTTTGTATTGCTCAAGCCTTGAGCACTATTGTCATGTGCTCTAATAAGCACTTTCCAACATGGATGACAAGATTAGGTGTCTGGGATCTGATTTTTGCTGCAATAAGGTTTTGAAATACTCTGTAGATATTCCAGATGTAGTTGCTCTTACCAGTCTTTTGGAAGCTCTCATTTGTTGACATCATACCATGCCTGAGGTGTTCCTCTTCAACCTTTTACTCTCTGAGGACACCAATCTTCAGTCTAGATAAGTGCAAGGCCAAGTAGCAGTAATGATTTCCTTCCTGACAGAATAGCCTGCACTGGGTATCTTTGTGACAGATTTATTGTGGACAGATCTTTCACCTGTTGAGGCAAAAGGACTTTATGCAGAATTTATAAATTTGGTTTATTCCCTTTATGTAGTGATGTTTTTCTCATGGAGAGGTTGCTAAATAAAAGACATACTTTTGAGAGGATCTTGCTTTCTGAATGAGTCAGCCTTTAAACTGTCCACCTGACATTGTTGCAGCTTGCTCTCTCTGGTTCTTGTGGTGAAGCCTTGAAAGATTATAAGAGAAAATTTACCTATTGAGTTAGATAAGTGCTTATAGAGACTGTAGGAGTAAAGAACAACTGCCCTGTTACCAAACTACTTTTGTCCTTCTGAAAATCTACCAGCTGATTAGATTTCTTGACTGATTAAAACAGTAGAATTTGATTAAACCCAACAAGATTGAACTTTTGAAGTTAAGATAGAAAAGATGTTTGAAATACAGACTTTGTTTTGTTTAAAACAGTAATGAATTATTTTAATAGGTCAAAAAGCTAATATTGCTACTATTTTAAGGTACTAAGGGCATAAGTTTAAATAAAAATAACCTTAATAGTGGATTGATTTACATGGAGCTGTGTGGTGTCAGCCTCAGAAATGTCATCTCGTTTGCTGAGGTGTGTTACTGGTCGTCTTTGAGTACCAGTTGTGTTCTGGAAATTGCTGGGACCCCCTTCCAGGGGTTCTGCATCTTGCATCTGCTGTCACAGCATGGGATTTAGGTGGTTTGTAGTAGACAGCAAGATTTTGCATTGTACAGTGTCTTTTATTACAGGCACCCCCAAATCAATAAATCACCATGTGCACAGTCGACTACAGGCTCTGCCCTAGAAAATGAGGAGACTGTGTGCTCCTGGGCTAAATCAAATTTTTTCAGGCAATTATTTTTCTAGACCACGTCAAACTTTGGCTTTCCTATTTGATTCTTCCTCTTTCCCTGCCTCTCAAGGGAGGAAACGTTTGTTAGTTTTTTCAAAATCCATTGTAGAACAGGACACCCAAAATCATTAGCCACCCTTGAAATATGAGGCACAATGCTTGAATCACAGTCTAAGAAAATTCCCAGTTTGAGCTTGATCTAAGCCAGCTGGGACTGATAGAGTAACCTGTGTCTCAGTGGGCAGGTTGAATATTCTTTGAAGAGTGTACAATTAACAAGCATATAGTAAATATGTATTAGGGCAATGCTCTTATTTTAAATTATAAAATTTACAGTACTGCTTTATGTTCTATTACTAAAAGCCATTAAATGAGCATTTTGGTTATGGCACCATCTGAAGTAAAAGCACCATGCTTTCAGGAATGACTTGGTTGGAAAAATTTTAATTTTCAATTAAGCTTGAAAGGACAAAGTGCAAAATTAACTAACTTGCAATTAATTTCAGTAGTAATTATGTAAAAAATTCCAGGCATATAGAAGATGAGAAGCATGGCATAATTAGTCGTGAAGGTTTTTACTGCTGTAATTACAGTGATGAATATGCATGAGACTGTTTGGGGAAGGGAAGCACAGCAAGCAACTGTATTTAATTACACTTTTAGCTGGCTTAGTTATGGAGACTGCGCTTTGTTTTAGTCCCTTCAGAACTGCTGTGGCACTCCCAAGGCAGGGTAGCTACACCCCACAGTTAGAAAATTGCATTTTAGAATCTATTTTTCCTAGGTAGAGGTCTCCCAGGTCACCTGTCACTTTATGAGTCGCAGGTAACCACTATGTTCCAATTTTACAGCTCGTGAAACTTCTGTGGAAAGCCCGATGACAGCAAATTGCACCATTTATTGTTTGTGTTTTTAAAATGTTCAAAGAGAAAGATGTAGAGTTGCACAGGTGAGCATGAGGCAGAGGAAACATCAAGCACAAGGCGCGAGTGACGGCTGTATACAGTTATGTTAAGATCAAAGTCAGGCCTTTAGGATCCAGAGGTCTTTTTTTATGGAGTCTTTATCAATGGAAACAAAATTAGCTGAAAAATTAAAGAAAAATAGTTTGTAAAGAGAGCAAAGAGTCATGAGGATTGAGTGTGTGTCTGTGGTTTGGTTTGGGTTTTTATTCGATTTTTTTATATATTTGCTATGTTCCACTTAGTCTAGAATCCAGTGTGATTTGGTCCTTTTTTTTTTAATTTCCTTTCCTAATTTGTGTTTAATTTGTCAAGTTTTTGCTCTAAGACATAAGCTCAATTAATCAGTCTCCATCTTTAATGTGTGAACACTTCAGATGGCTTGTTAAAATACCACAGAGTGCTGGGGAGGACAGTACTGAGTTGCTCAAGGATACTTAAGTGCACCTTAACAGTAAAGCAGTAAAGCTACCTCCTCTTTGATAGTAAAGAAAAAGTAAATAGATCATTAAAGTGTGTGTGAGTGTTTGTGTGTGTGTATGTGTGTGCGGAGAGCTGATGGAGGGTCTGGCTGATGGAAGCCAAGAACTCCCAGTTTCTGAGCCTGGATGACAGTTTTTAGCTCTGCAACTTTATGTGAATAGTTTTATTAATGTAAGCTTTGCTTTTCTGGGTAAGGAAGAGATTTACCTATCTTGTCGAATTACTGTAACATTTATGTGATTTGTCTGTACATACTTTCAGGAATAAAAGAAATAGTATAGTTAGTTATTGGCATTTGTACTATAGAGGAGTGGTAGTATATGCTTTTGTTTCTTCATTCAATTTGTTTCGAATTGGGTAAATTATTAACATTTTTGATTTAAGAATGACTTCTAAAATTGCTGCAGATGGCCTTGTGTATGTGAATGGAAACATGTCTCAGCTACAACAAATCATGCTCCCTAGAAGCTTTTCTCCAGCACACACTCTATATGCTCACCCATCTTTTGTTTAAATATAGTCGTGAAACATCATTTTACCTATTTTCTCTTCTTCCTGAGAAGCGTTTCAGTAAATTTGTCCTGCATCTATTCCCTTTTACCCATATTGCCTTTAGCCTTTAGTTTCTGATCTGGCCAGCAATCTAAAAATTAGTCACTGAGCTTATTTTTTATAACCCATGGCTATTACAAGTACTTCAATCATAACAACCCTCTTAATAATCTTTTCTCAAGACTAAATAAATCATACTTTCTTTTTGTGTTGCTATTTAAGCCCTGTTTCCCCCATGCATCACCTTTGTTTCTCGTGCTGTTCTCTCATCAACCTAATTCTGTCTTCAAATAATCTGGCCAGAATAGAATGCCAGTGTTCAAACATGGTTTCACTGGGGTTTTGTAGAATCATGCAATGATACGATTAATATCCTTTGCTTATGATAAGCCAGTTTTCTATTAACCTTCTTTACCACTGCTATGCATTAGATGAAGCTTCTGTCAATAAAGGTTCATTTTCATGTGACACATTAGCTAATTCAGTGCCTTTTAAACTATGCTAAGCTGTACTAATCATTATTATTTGCCTCAAGTCTTTTCATGCAGAATGAGAACTATAAGTATGCCACCAAAAATCTCTTCATTTGTCCTTGCATTCAATAATTGTCCTGACATAGTGATTAATAATTATGTTTCTTGCCTCATATAACAAGTTTTAAAATACGTTTTTCTTTCTTGCATTGTACACGTGCTTTTCATGTCAAGAATTGCACAATTCAGTATGACTAGTTCAGTCAGTCAGCCAGGGTCAAAGGGAAAATAAATGTTTCCACAGTCTCTCTGGAGACAAAAAACAAGACTACATCTTCAGCAAGAATAAAATCTGGCACTCTCACACTCATTAGGCTGCGTTTGTCAGTGCTGAATAAACAACCTTTCATCAAGTGCAGCAATTTTCTTCGTTCTTTAATTAAAGATATTTTTTGCTTAATTTATTTATATGAAAACTTGTTGCAGTGAAACCAAAATTTTTATAATGCCTATTTCAAAAAGAGGAATGGAGGTTCTGGCTAAAGTCCCAGGTACTATAACATCTTGATTTATGTCTGAAATGTTATGCAGAGTCCATCCACAGAGGAAAGCTATCCAAGTGTTCTCTACACAATAGAGGAGATGAACTCCTTCTTCCTATATGAATGCATGGTTAGCTTGTAATGCTTAGAGAATTTATAGATTTGTCAATGAAGTATGAACTCCTACTGAACTTGGCGGTAGAATGGGAGCATGCTAAAAGTAAGATAAGATTCTTTAAAGGAGGAGCTCTATCCTGGTTATTGAAGAGTGTTTTTGGTCTTTTTTCCTGTTTATCTGAAGACAGTCTTGGTGAAGCCAAATTTGGGGTTTATATGGTGTTTTGGGTTATTTGATTGGTAGGGGTGAAAGTGTTGTTATAGGCCAGTATATACATTCAGGACTATCAGATGTCTCAGGGTACTTCCAAAGAGATGTCTAGGCCGTTGTTAGCTCAAGGGAGTCTGTTCCAGTGCTCCATTCTCCCTGCTCCTTAGCAAAACTGACACTACGTGGGGATAGCAAGTTGTTGCGGTTCTTTGCCTTTGGGGGATAAGAACTGCAGACTCAGCCTGGATTGTAGATACTTAAAATTTGTAGGATTTTTTATATACTTCAGAAACACTTTGGGAAACTCTCCTGAGGACATAAAGGGTCCCTATGATAAAACGATCCAGGTAGTCAGGGTAACCGGAAATCTGAGGGCATGGAGGGATGTGGTGCCACTGCTATTCATTCACAAAGAGGTAGCAGCTCTAATCAATTTGATGCATGAAATGAAGCTGTGATCTCTCATGTTAGTCATTTGCGACACTTTCCTGCAGTGTTTGAAAGCCCTGTGTTTATATTGTTAGAGCAGGCATTGTTTTGATTCTCTTTCATTTCAAACTTCTGTATTTAAAAATATTAAAAGCTTCCTTGCAATGTTTTCTGCTTTCTAAACAACCTTCATTCTTAAAACCCCTTGGTAGTTAGTGTCTTACGGACATCTGATAATTCATGTTATTCTCCACCAAGCTCTGATTCATATATGTTTTTCTTTTTTTTTTCCAAGTGTGATTTCCCAGGCTGGATAAATACTTGAGCAGACACCTTGCTATAGCTGGATACTGTTGGGGTTGTATTTTTCACTGCGAGTTAACATGCTATTTTCTGCTGACACCAGAATACCTGTGATCCTGACCATCTCTGCTATTTTCAAATAATTTTTAATTTTCATCTTGTGTAGCAGGGTTCATGTGCTGCCTAACAGCGAGCTGAATAAGCATTCTCTGTCATTCAGGTAGTTACTGAATAGTATCAGATCCAGACCAGAATCTTTTGGACTCCCCTGACAAGTTTTCCATTTTCTAATAAGCCACTGGCAGCCACATCCTTTGAAACTTTCCTCTTACTATTTTCAGTGTCATATTATCTGATCAAGTGAGATTTTTATCATAGGATGAAAAGCACAAGTTTATCTTCTTCCTGGTGTTAATGCCTTCCAGGTGCTTGTTACTGTCCCGCTTATGTACACTAGCTTTCAAATGCAGCTTTTTTCTTTTTCTTCTCTTGGCTTCATTTGCTTGTCTGTTTTTCCTTCCCCCTTTCTTTCTCTGGCATTAGGCAGTCTGTGTCTTGTGATCAGGAAGGCCAGTTAGGGCTATGCAATAGCTACTTTCACAACCAAGTGCTGTCTTCTCTGCTTTTGTATCTTACACTTTATATATATACATATATATATATAATATTAAAGATTTAGAGTTTGATCTACAACCAAGTACAATGCCTGTTAAGACCTTCCTGAAGGTATAACCTGATCATAGTGAAGCTGCTGAGGCCACTATTTGGCAAGACTTTCTTGCTGTTTACTCCAAATTTATAGAGCTTGCAGCTGGAAGGAAACAATAGTTTATATGTCAAACAATGGTAATGCAAAGTATGAATAACTTTAATAAGCAAAGCATCTCATGATGTAACTTCACACAGGTGCTTTCTCTGCTGCAAGCAAGTACTGTGCTCCACCTTGTTTGGACTGATAATCTACCCAAATCCACTCAGTTCCTGTGGTCTCCCATCTCCTTTTGCTTCCTAGAACCAGAGGGTAGCCTGCAGGCTCTTGCTGGAGTGGATTTGCTGCTGGTTTCTTCTGTTTCTTTTCCTAAAAGCAGTCACTGAAGGGCCATTGAGTAGGTATGAATGGATGATGTGAAATGTGATCCTAGGAAAGGGGTTACATGACCTGTCAGATCTTGTCTGTCTCTGCTGTTTTGATTCTTTTTTTATTCAAGATCAACCTGCTCATGGTTTCTGAATTGTTAGGACACTATCTTGAACAAGTAAAACTATGTGTACTGTGTATCAAACATCTCTTCTTCACAATTCTAGAAAAAAAAGTAGGATTGATAATAGTAGTATATGACAGGGCAGGGACTTTGTACTAGCACTTTTTCAAAAATCAGAGCCATTAAAATACACTTCTTGAATGATTAGACTAAATTTATAAACTAATTATAAACTTACACTACAGTATATCTCAATCACACTTACATAGTACTTCTTGCCAAGTATACCTGACTCTGCAGGCTCCACAAATCCTGCACTGCATCTCTTCAAGCCTAGTTATTATTCTTGTGCACAAGCAGTCCATAGCACTAATCGGCATCCAGTAAAAAGTTAATGTGCACATTCTGTCTGAGTATGTGCCTCTTCTTACCAGCCTCCAGAATAATGCTATAAAAATTTAATTCATCTGTCTGTCCTGTGCAGCATCCCACATTCAGCTTTTTCCATTCAAATAACATGCATTTTTTCAGGCATGTAGATCACTCAAGATAAACTGATAACAGTTTTGCAATGGGTGTAATTTAGTTTCAGGGTTGTTAGATGATAAAAACACAAGCATTTCATCCACTGATTTTAATTTTAATTAGTTTACTTTTTGTATTGATTTGTTGGGTTTCTCTGCCTCCTAGATATTCAACTAAATATGTAGGAATGTTAGTGGAGTATGCCATGGAAACTTTGATTCCAAACGCTCAGACTGGAATAGGAAAGGCAAAGCCACCCATGGCCTTTGAAAAATCTATTTTCCTTCTTACTTTTGACTTGAAGGTAGATCATGCGTCTGTGCTAGCAGGGAGCAGATAAAACATCCAGGCTCTTACCTACCTCAGAGCTCCAATTAACCCTTGCAGAAGACGGGACTGTGCACTTGCACGTAAACTTGTCAGTGTAGAAAATATACTTGGTATCCCATTAGTTAAAGAAGTGAAGATAAAGCTGATATTACAGAACTGTTAGGGTTGGTAGGGACCTCTGGAGATCATTAAGTCCAACCCCTGCTGCCAAGGCAGGGTCACCTAGAGCAGCTGACACAGAAATACGTTCAGGTGGGTTTTGAATGTCTCCAGGGAGGGAGACTGCACAACCTCCCTGGGCAGCCTGTTCCAGTGTTCTGCCACCCTCAACATAAAGAAGTTTTTCCTCATGTTGAGGTCAAACTTCTTGTGTTTTAGTTTATAGCCATTACTATTTGAATATTGGAGACTGAGTATGTTTGGGTCTTGCTGGTTGAATTTCACAGTTCGGTTAACTTTTCCATTAAAACATTATTTTGTTTTAACTTTCAAGACTATCATATACTACTCATTAATGGTATGCAGTGGATCACACGGCCACCAAAGACCCAAAACCTGGACGTTTTATGCAGTTTATACTGTTTGTGAGTGGAACAAGGTGAGACTGCAGTTTCTCTTGGGAGTTTTAGGGGGAAGGAGCAGGCTACGGCACAAGACCAGTGGCTGTTACCTCCAGCTTAGGCACCTTGCTTGCACTGGGGCTAGAGCCTGGGAGGTGTGTAGTTGTCATATGGCTTGATGAGAGCACCAAGAGCATGTGTTTGCTGTGAAGATGATACTGTTTTTCTTTCCTTGAAGCACATTCTTGATTTATTTTATAACCTTGGTCTACTGAAGAGCCTTTAAGTGGCTGCAACTTGAGATTTTCATTCTGCAGAGCAGATTTGATGTAGTGGCTGGGAAGAGGCCAATAGTAGTGGAAGCTCCTAGAGCTTCCGATGCACCAGGTTCTTCCTGAGTGGCATCTTCCTGTCATAAAATGTTATGAGAAGTGTATAGCAACCAACTGACCCTCCATTTACAAAGGAGAAAGAGGAGAAAAACAGAAGTAACCGAACCCCTCTATTTAGAGAAGAGGACTTTATTAGGAGAAGGTCCTTTCTTTTTTATGTTCTGCCTCTGCTCTTGGGCCTAGTTTTCGGTTGTGAATTAATTAAAGTGCACCGCTGTTCTTTTGGGCTATCATATGTCCAGGAAATGCTGCACAGATCAATGGTGGAGTGATCCTGAATTGCATTTGAGTAATACTTTAATTTCCTCCTTGGGTTCCATCCAGCTGCCAAGCCTGGACCTTTTGTTTCTGTGCTTTATGGCAGATTTTGGCTTTGCAGGTTTTTACATTGCTGCCAAGTTAATTTTAGAACTTTAGTTGCCATGACTACTGCTAAGTATTTCTTAGTTCTCTACTTATTTGCTCAGTTTGCTGCTTTCCTTTTCTTTGTGTGTGTGTGTGAAGTGCATGGAGTAATTATCCTACCCTGCAGAAGATAAAAAAGGATGGCATGTGAAAGGTGAGGCTCTTGATCTTGAGGCTGACTCAGCTGCTCTTTCAGAGCAGCTGCAAAGACTTGAAAGCACAGCTCTTGTGGCGTGTGGTCAGGATGAGGGGTTTACGTGTGGGGAGGAAGGCACGGGTAATGCACTCATTCTGATGCACTGAATGAGACATGCTAACACTGCTCCTAAGTCTGCTGACTAATACTGTCCTGAGTTTTATCTTGCTGGCTTCTTGTATAGACTTATAACTATAAATAGTTCCAAATCTTAGCTTAGCTTTGCATTCTTGAGAATAATGGCCATCGTCTTGCTCAGAGCCTCTAAAGTGTATTGTACAGAGAAATCCTGTTTCATTGCTTAGAGCTCAAGTTGTTACACTAATACCAATTTTGATTTTTTAAAAAATTATATACATGTATGGGTAACAAGTTCTCCATGTCAAGATGTCCTCTGTTTATGCAGGCAAGGTCATGACTATATTTTCAGTCATGTGAAAGAATAGGCAAAGACAGAGCACCCATTGGTATTTAGACTTCTGATTAAGATTTGACACACTTAGACTTAGGAAAATATAGTTCTTGTCAGTACAAAAGAGCTTGGGAGAATGTCCTGAGAATCCTGGAACATCATGGTCTAGTTTTCAGGTGGGGATAGCAGGGCAAAGAGCCAGCAGGCAGATGTGGAGAAAATGACCTGAGGGGCGACTTCAAGAACTGGTAATAGACCCACACTTTGCTTCAAGTTCGTAGATCGAGGACTGTTCTGGTTGCTGTGGTTCTGGTCTGTGGGTATTAGGGGCACTTGTGATTAGCAGAGAGTTAAACACGGGATTTCAAGACAGGACGTCTGTGCAGATACACGTTGTCTAGATGTGAAACCAACGCCATTATAAACGTACCTGGAAAGAACTTCGTCCTGCTGCTTTCCCAGAAATTTTATCCATTTACCAAGTACCTGGTAAGCAAAGATGAATTCATATTGTATTCCTTTGGCCAATTCCCATAGATAAGGTCTCTTCAGGATGTGTAACATCTCTATTAGTGCATCTATCTTCCATGCCTGAAATAGAGAAAACCAAAGCAGAACAAAAACACACTTGGAATGCAGTTGAAAACAAATCCTTGTCTCTGGTGTCTAAGGGAACTGAAAGGCTTCTTCAGGAGGGGAACAATGGTAACCTAGCATGAAACTTCATGAAGTCAGGGTGCTGTGTTGTCTGAGACAGATTTTGTTTGTAACATTGAGAAGGGCAATAGGGAAAAAACATAACTGGATTAGAAAGGACATCACTAGAATAAAGAGTACCTCCAGCTGAGAGTACAGTGCACAAAATCTGTGTAAGACTTGTTTTAGTGGGACATAAAATCACGAATTATGAGACATTTAAGAGTTTGGGGAGACCTAGGATGCCCTAGGAACTAAAAAAGTAAACAATGTGCAGAGGCTCTGCCTGTCTGTATTTGATTTTTGTTGTCTTTACCTTTCCAAGCTGCAGCTCTGCACTTTAACCAGTTGGAATTTAAATGTGTTGTTACAGTAGCATCTTTGTTGGAGATGGACCGTGACTCGTGACTCGTGCTCATTAAGGCTACAGATGTCTGCTCAGATTATGTATTTCAAAAGCTTTTTCTCCAATGAACTGTGAAAAGCCAGGCTTGAGCAAAGGATTGTGAAAGACAAAATAATAGCCTCTCATCCCTGTGTCTGGCAGACTTAATGCAGTAACTCTCAGGTCTTTTTTTAAACTTTGAAATGGCAGATTTGTTCACAGTCAGTAAAATAGCCCTCTGAGCACAGCCCGTTACATTTCCTTTATCAGTCTTTTCTTAAATTATTCACAAAGCTTTTTACACTCCAAAAATCTCTAATGTGTGAATTCAGCATTTCCCGGATACTAGGATTTAATAGGCATAAGTGGCATTGATAAACTGTTTATATGTGGCACAGTTAGAAAACAGATCTTCTTGGGGGGGAAAGGGGGAGGGGAGAACGAAAGAATAAATGCTCCTTGAATTTAAATTAAATTCATTTGCCCACTCACCTTTTTTGTGAATTTGGACTTCTCCTGGGAGAGGATAACTGAATTATCAAGAAATTCAGTTCAGTGACTTCTGTCACTTGTAAACATTTGCTGAAAGTTACTGGAGCAGAGCTAAAGAGTCATGGCTTTTGTTTCCTTTAGTTGTGCATGTCCAGCTGCGAGTTTTCAGGTGTTTTCTATATCTCACTTTCACACTATTACAATGTGCACAAAGTGGATAAAGGTTCCTCAGGCAGTCTCAGCTCAATACCCCTCATTCCCTTTCACACCTCTGTACATTTGTCAGGCTCTACAAAAAACCAGAATGTTATCACGGAGTTATAAGTAATCATTTCAACATGATCGGGTATATAGAAAGATGAAGCAAAAACTTGATGTAAAATCTTCTTGTATGCTAAACTGCCTCATAGTTCTGCTGCTTTTATTTTAGCTGTGCCACAGAGCAGTTTTCTTGCCAGAGCATTGCTTTGGAAGACTGTTAAGGGCAGTTCATTTCTTTGCCCCTGAGTGGACAGTGCCCTCTCCAGGGCTACAAGCCAAGCAGTGCTGATAGGCTCAGGTAGGGTTACTTTCGTCTTTTGCAGGTTTGGATTTACTGACTTTGCTAGAAAAGGGAGGTTAGATACAGGTTGGTCATTTGTGCTATAAACTATACCAGAGCAGAAGCGAAACGCTGCTGAATTTTACTTGTGAGCATGGTTTGCAAAGGGAGCGTAAGATTATGTCTTCTTGGGCCAGAAATCCCACCTATCATGAGGTTGTTATTGTGGTGGAAGAAGACTTTGTTTCAATGATATCTGAATCTCTCTAGGTAGAACTCCGTCTTAGGTATGCTCTATTCCTGTAAAGTTATAAAGACTATCCATGTTTAGGGAGCTGGATTCTTTGAATGGGGAGGGTTTCTCTGCAAGTACGCCACACTGCCTGGGGCACAAGAAGGAGCACTTAGCAGATAAATTAGATTCTTCTCAGGAAGAATCTCAGTACTCCTCAGTGCAGCATCATGTCAAAGTCGCATGGGATAGAATTGGCTGAACTGGTAGAGATCATAGAATCAGCTGAGTTGGAAAGGACCTCCAAGATCATCAAGTCCAATATACTAATTCCAATCCCAAACGCATTATTGCTGTCGGTCGGATCAAATAGTGCACCAGACAGCACTATTCAAAACAGCACCTTCATGGCTCTACTCCTGGTTCAGCGATTTCCACACGGATCTGCAGGCATGCCCTTAGGTTTTTCTTGTTTTCAGAGGGACAGTGAACTAAATGGGAATACAAGAAACAGATCTAAAAACCTGAACAGGAATAATTACTGGTAAATAAATGACGTTTCATTAGCCATGGTAATCCCAATCTCCAAAACAGCGTGTTAACTGCAAATTTACTCCAGGTCTCTGCACAGTATGTGTGTGGTTGTTGTATGAAAAGGATTGTAAAACCAGATAAAAGAGATGTTTTGTTTCACACTGTCCTAAAGCTGGTCATCAGATCCCATCTGACTTTTGACAAAGTACTTCTTCTTTAGCAGTCTGGTTAATCTGTTTGGATTTATGGAATTGTTTCGTTCAGGACCTAGGAGATGCTATCCTAAACAGGTGAATAACCTTACAAGTTTAGAAAATAAGTTAACATACTTCTCACATTTTTCTTCCCTTTTAGTAAGATGGAGATTATAAAGGACTGTGTTGCAGAATGATCCTGTGGTAACTAATTAGATCTCATCAGGTCTGCAAAGGCCATACTGGTTTCAGTCTTACGCCAGTGCACTGTAACCAGTGAGCCAAGGTGAATGAAAGTCTTTTGTTTTACTGGGATGTCATAATATATATACCTTCCTTGCACTGAAGGCAGCAGGTAGTGGTATTCATCCATGGATCAGCCCTTGCAAATAAACTTGTTGATGTTTGCATAAAAATGATCTGCTTGTCGTTATACTCCCTGCTCTGGCCCTTGTCTGTGATATGTGACCTGATTCATTGCTCAGCTGTTGAATTTAAGGAGTGTATTAGAAGAGCCACAGTAATATGTGATGAGCTCTAATTAAAATTAGTAATGCATGTCAATTCCCTTCCTCCCTTCTGCTTTGATTTACATTCTTCATGCAGACTTTGTTCACTTTGCTGAGTGAGCCAGAGACCTCCTGTTGACTGGTAACAGTGATTTCTGCTTTCTCCAGCACAGTTGCATGGGGAAATAAATTTAGTAAGGATCCTCCCTGAGGTGTTACACTACGTGTCAATCAAAGTCTGTGGCTTGCAGCTGTCCTGCAGAGCTTTGGTCTATGGTTATAGTGGTATCATCAGTAAAACACATCTATTTGAGTGGTAGTTTTCGTAGTTGGTAGCAGGACCAATAATCATAGAATCATAGAATGGTTTGGATCGGAACGGCCTTTAAAGATCATCCCGTTCCAACCCTCTGCCATGGGCAGGGACACCTTCCACTGGACTAGGTTGCTCAAAGCCCCATCCAACCTGGCTTTGAACTCTTCCAGGGATGGGCATCCACAGCTTCTCTGGGCAACCTGTTCCAGTGTCTCACCACTCTCAAAGTGAAGAAATCATGCTCTCTTAGTTCTGATTGTCTGTACAGTCTTTTTTTCCCATCTTATCCTTTCTTACTAAAATATTTATGCTTTAAAATGGAGATGTTTGAAGTATTTGCCGTTTTTGTGTTATCTTATTAATGAATGCAGACGTTATTTTTAATGATGCTGGGAATTGTGGTTTGTTTAACCATGGAATTGAACTACCAAAATCAAATATTGAGAGAGATACCTCTGAACAATGGGTGCTTGAGGAAAGCTTGTCTATTATGCTGGACACAGTCAATATTTATTTCATTATTCTGTTGCTAGAGAAATGTATTAGTGACTCTGTTGCAATTCTGAATGACCAAAAAGCAGTTTTGGTTGATAGGGAAAAGAAAGGACAATCAAGATTTACTGTCCCAGCCTTCTGCAGTAGGAAATTAAGAATTTGGATGGCTCATGCTCTTGTAATTGTGTGGATTTTGGGTTGGATTTGTTTCGTTTGGTTTTTACTCAGCCTCTCATTTTTCTTGAGGTAGAAGAATGTCAGAATAGCCTGTTTGAGTCCATAAGGCCTGCACAGAAATGCAAATTCTTGCCTGAAAAAGAAAATCTTACTCGAAGGCCACATGACCTTGTTAACATGGAGCTGAAATGATGTCACGGGAATGTAAAGTGAGAAAAAAAAAAAAAAAAAAGGTAGATATTCAGGCCTTTTACCTCTCTGATTCTAGTGTGGTTTGTCTTGTCAGGTGCAACTGAGGTACTGTGGTTATGGCTTGAACTGGGTTTCTCACCTCTGGAAACAAAAGTTATGACTGATAGGTAGGGATGGGGAGATGCTCCCATGATAGTGCACATACTTCTTGCTGTGGTGTCTATTTTCCTCTTTCTCAGTTTGTCTCTGCCTAATAGTTTGTGCTGGCACTTACTGTGGGTGAGGATGGAGTGAGGGACAGCCAGCCAATCTCCCATTTGCATGCCTGTGCTTTTAATAATCCAATTTTTCACAATCCAGACAAAAAAGGAAAACTTGCTTTTGTTGCACAGTGTGTTAGCAGAAAGCACAGATCAAAAGCAGTTTTATATTGAAACAAATCTCAGGCTTCCTTTTGCTTTTGTCTTGCAGAGACAGGCAGCGGCCAAGACTACGTGACCTCAGAAAACCAGCTGCTTTACTACCCTAGTATTACCTACGCCATCATTGGGAGCTCTGTCATTTTCGTACTCGTGGTGGCCTTTCTTGCCTTGGTCCTGCACCACCAGCGGAAGCGCAACAACCTCATGACGCTGCCGGTGCATCGCCTGCAGCACCCTGTGCTGCTGTCCCGGCTGGTGGTCCTGGACCACCCGCACCACTGCAGCGTCACCTACAACGTCAACAACGGGATACAGTACATGTCCAACCAGGCCTACCCCAGGCCCGTGGACCTGGACTCGCCGCCATCCTACTCGGAGGCTGTGCTCGACCAAAGGTATGTACAGGAGATAACTCTGTTTCACACTGGTGGTCACAGCTCTGTTAAACTGTGCTGCTGTTCCCCTCTTGTTCTTATTACTGCTTTTGGTACAGACAGAATTCTGGTGTTGCACTTCTCATGCATAGCGTCAAATTTCAGTAAATTTGAGCTCCTTCTGTATCTGGAAAAGTCATGGTCCTCAGGTCCTTTTACTGATATTGAAGGGATTTGGGGCAAACTTAAGTCATGTTCTCTTAGCACATGTTGGTAGTAGAGATTTTGAGGATGGTAGGAAAATGCAAAAGAATGTATCACTTGTCTAGTATTGATATCCTGTGCTAGTCTGGAGCCAAAACATGAAAACTGAGTTTGGAGTTTTGCTAAAAAAAAACAGCTATGTTACAGGTCATAGCATTAAAAAAAAAAGAAAAAAAAAGTCCTGTTCATATATGGTAAGTATATAAAAGTGAGAGAGTTCTTCAGTTCGTCTATAAGGAATTGTATCATTCTTCTGCTCTGCACTACTTTACCAACAGAAGGAAAGGACAGGACTCTGAAATGTAAAGTACTGTTCTTATTTTAAATAGCTGAAAGTGCTTTGAAGTTTGGTGGGTGGGTGTGGTTTGGCTTATGATGTTTTTGATGTTTTTGTAGTTATGACACCAGTTTTATTTGTAGGGAATTAACCTTCATTTTAACCTCTTTCTGTAAAGTCTTTCCCAACAAAAATCCTAGACTGACATCCTCCCTACATAAAAATGACTTTAATGATCCAGATTGTTCACTATCACCCTGTTGGTATTTTTTAGTATGAACTGTGGGATCTAAGAATAATAAACTTACATTCTTATTCTCTGTTGCCTTTGGCTGCAGATCCCTTGCCTTAATGTTGGCTTTCATAATAATGATTTCATTAGTAAGGACAACTAAATGAACAGCTGTCCAGCTTGTAATCATTTCTCACCTGGGCTAATACAAACCATCAGCAATTTCAGAGCTAATTGCTCCCAGGACCTGTTATCAGTCTGCTCAACCCTTCAGTCCCTTTACTTGTTTGCTGTCAGAACCACAGAGCGGTTTTCCTGAATGTAGTACTCATCTTGTCTGTGCCTGCTTAGCAGTTGCTCTGTATGTGGTCTCATGACAGCAAAAGTGATTTGTCAATGTGGAGAATTCAGTTTGTTATTTATTCGTAGACTGTAAGCCATTAATCTCTGTCACTTAATGGAGGTTTCCTCAGAGCTTAAGTCTTGTGTTCACATCATTATCTATACGTGTAAATCCACCACTTACGATATTTCTTTCAAAGTGCTTTCCCTAGTGTAAATATTATACAAAAAAATTTTTTACCTCTTGCCGCTGTCTTTGAGCCAGCTTTGTTGAAGTCCTACCTCAGAGTGTGTATTGTTAAGCAGGATGTAATTAGTTATGTTGCACCTTGACCAGAAACCCAGGGGCGTTGTGGATATTTTGAAATTACCTACAGGCAGGTCTGAGATCTCTTAATATGTGTCGTAATTGAAAAGCTGAGAAGTACTGTTTGTTTTTTTCATAATTGGAATACTATGTGCTGTCTTCTGTACCACTATTTTCAGTAACTTCTTACTCTGTTGTGTATCTTACAGTAGACCACCTTGGTTTGACCTTCCTCCACCGCCTTATTGTTCTGAATCTGAATCCCCTAATCAACCAGATCTTCCTCCTTACCGATCTCGGACAGGAAGCTTGGCCAGCACAGACACCCCCACGGCAGAAAGTCCTCTGGACACATCCGACAGTTGGACAAGAGACATCCATGGCAGCATGGATGGCCACAGAACTCTTCTTGGGAGGACAGTAGATCAGAGTGATTCTCTGGTCAACTGTGTTGCTGAAAGAGAAGTGTAACTGCTCCAGTATTTGGGATGGGCAGGAAGGCATTTACTGTGTCTGTATGAGTTAGTCTGCAGTGGCTAATAGGTTTCAGAGGGACATGTGCCTGAATGATGACTTCATTTGAATTCACACTAAGTTAGTATTTGAATTCAGCATTTTGGGCTCATCGAGTACGTAGGGCTAAACCTGGAGTCACATCAACTCTCCACAATATTTCTGCGAGCAAGTTCAGACAAGTAAGAGAAACATCAGTGCTGTGTCACAGGAACCGATGTGATGTATTTATTGGACTGCTTACTGTAAATGAATGTATATATGTGCGTGTATAATATATACAGAAGTTCCGCACAAGAACTGCGCCAGAAGGACTCTTCTTTTCAAACTGCCTCCCGTCTTGTCAACACGTGAGCTGTTTCTTCTTACTGCCTGGTGCCAACTGGTGGTCAATGAAGCACGAGAGGCAGTCATTCTGCTTGGAGGTCTGATGCCCAGTGCCAGCCCCCTGGCAGTGCTCAAATTGCAGATGATGTCCTACTTGACCCCTCTCTTCATGGCCTGGAACATTCTCACCATGACGGAGTTTTAAGCTTGTAAGGATGCAACAACTCTAACTAAGCAAATAAGGTTTTTTCACAGATGCTAGATTTGCATGGCTTGTCTCAGCAACACCACAAAGGTTGGTTTAGCTGTCAGACTTCAAGGCTAAGTACAGAGGCACTGAAGCTTCTCAAAAACAGAGCTCAAGACTTCTTTTCCTGTGTGGAAAGAAAACATTATTCCATGTGTTCCCTCTTAAGAAAAAACAAACACACAACTAAACAACAAAACAAA
This sequence comes from Oxyruncus cristatus, assembly GCA_013399855.1. Taxonomy (NCBI): domain Eukaryota; kingdom Metazoa; phylum Chordata; class Aves; order Passeriformes; family Cotingidae; genus Oxyruncus; species Oxyruncus cristatus. Next base: position 271,144 of record VXAY01002656.1, read on the forward strand.
GAAAACACTCGAATTGTTAAAGCTAAATCTTCAACACCAAAACCAGTCTGAGGCAAACACCCAGCACAGAAAGCTTTAAGTTCAATGTCTAGTTTGTTATATCTGTAAAATACCTGAAAGTAGGTCATGTGGCAAAAGATGTTGGGCTTCCTGTCTCTGTCTATAACATGTGTATTACATGCATGGATATACATGTGTAATCCTATGTGTAGGTATGTATGCAGTGCATCACAGAGGTTTAGTTCTGCTGCTCCACAAGAACTCTAAACTTTTTATGGAGTTTGCATTATTCGTGTTTATTTGATTGAAAATCTAACTTCTGCAGAAAACCAGAATTATTTATGTCTGTTTTGTCCTAACTCTTGGAATGGTCTCCTGTCGAGTGTGTTTCAGTGCACCTTATTGAAATCGCCCATGTGAAAGCATCTCAGAGGTAAAGGTATTCAGAGTGGCAAGAGGGAAGAAGCCATGAGTTTAAATGCCACTGCAGTGCTGTGCTTGTGCTCCATATACAAAAAATAGTGCAGTGTCTTCCTCTTGTCCAGGGGGAAATTTGCCTTGAAAAATTTTTATGTTTGTCTGTCCCGCATTTCCCACTCCTTCTATGCAAAAGAACTGTGCCATTAAGCAGACTTTGCTGTTTCAAGGAAATGAAGGAAGCAGACTGCCCACACCTCTTGCTTTCTTCCTCCCTGTCTTTCTAAGGTAATTTCTTTCACCCAATAGTTTTATGTTCAGGAACCACAGATTTTTGGGCTGGAGTGTAGGTAGGGGAACGACTCAACTTCAGTCTTAGTTCCCACACATACACCAGAATATTTTGGTGGGGTTTTTTTTTTGTTTCCAGTTCTGAGGTCTACTGCCATGATATGTAAGAGGCAGGGGCCAGATAAATTTACAAGCACAGGTACCAGGACTGAGAGGATGGGGGAGGAAGTGTTGGAGAATTCTAATGCTGATGGGCTTGGCTGACTTCAGAAGCAGATTAATGGCAGCCTGTCATGAGGTGTTGTTGAAGTTGTTGCTCCTAGGTCCTTGTAAAGTAATGTACAAGATTGGGTCAGATTTCATCCTTGCTGGGAACTCAAGCATTTAATTGTGCTGTTCTTCACCAAGCAGGATTTGGTTTATTAATGACTCCATCTGACATTTTAGGCAGACTGTTGTCATTGTCACATAGTAGGCAGTTGTTCTTTATTTTACAGGTACATCAAACTTGGGTACATGAATGAGTTAATACTACAGGCAGGTGCAGGGATGTCTCCTGTGATCACTGGGCCCTGCTGTCCCTCTTGCCTTTCATTAAAGTTCTGTTTGGCCTTTGGAAGACAGCTATATCAGAATGCTTTATCTGAATTAACCTCAGATGTTCTTCTATTGCAGTTTTAAAAACTTTATATTGGACTTGAAAACATACCATTGAAGAGTTTGCAGTAGTTCCACTGGAATTAGATATCTTTTTTATTTTGAAGTTGCCTAAGGCTGTATTAGTGAAACTAAATCGTTGTGTCCAGAATCCCTCAAACAAGCCTTCCATGGGGAATTACATTTCACCATTTGTATTCCAGGACACCAGAGTGTGTTCAAACCAAATATTTTGTGCCTTTGGCATCTGAAAAACATTGCCTTGCATTGCTAAGAAGTGGGAATATAGCCTGCTTCTTCTGCCTTCTATGTCAGTCACTGTTATATGTGTACATATATGTATATTAAAAATACTCTTTCGGGTTGTATATATTCACGTAACTTTTGCATTAAAATAGTCCATTTGGACTTTACAGAGGAAAAAAAAAAAAGAAAAAACATTCTAAATGGTGTGACATTTTCCCTTCTAGCTAAGGGAGTATTTATCTTTGTATAGGAATCTTCTAGTTTTTTGAGAACACAAGTTATAAAAGGAGATCGTGCCTTTCTGTTTGGATGTTGATTTGGGAGGCTGTTAACTGCATTTCTGGGTGTTGCTACATATCATCATCTAGAGATCAAAAAAGAGCAACAAAGCTTATCTTCCTTCATCGTTATTACTCGTGGGGACCACTGAACTTTGAGGATGATAGAAGTTCAGTATCTTGTTCCAAAAAGACATGCTAAAACTTGGGGTGGTTGGTCTTACTCCAGTTTCCTGCTTTGCAGAACAGGTTTGCTAGCTGGTTGCTTTGGAAATTGCTGTAGTACTACACAGAAGTTGTTTATGGTGTGTCACTTTTAGTAGTGTTAATACAGCATTACGCTGCATTATTCAGTGGAATCTTTGGGAAATGTGCTGATTAAATTAAACATTTCATTGACAATCCAGTAGCTTTTTAGCATTTAGGCTGAAATTAGATGTTCATCCAATACCACATGGTAGAATTTCTTTTCAGTAGTGGGTAAAATTGGAATTAATCATCCTATTGTTTGCAGTTGCTCTTAACCTTTTAGTTTGAGGTTAGTTGTCCAACAGCTTCATTTTCTACTTAATATTTAAACAAATGGATGTTATTTCAAAGACCCATTCTTACAAAAGTAAAATCAATTAAAGTTTTCTTCCAGAACCAAATTCTATTTCCACATCTGTACTGAATGGTGACCACTGATGAGTAGTCCTCCTCAGCACAGCTGTTAGTGTATTTGAAGAAATGATGATTTGAGGTAAATGAAGAAATGTGGATTAGCCTGTTGGAAATAAGGTTTTTCAAAAACAAACAAGTAAATAAATTTCAGGAGTTTTGAGTGTCTGTAACCTCTGCTGAGTTCAGAGTGCTGTGTATTTAAAATTAGGCCATTAATGTTTCTGCTTGATAGTAATCTGAAATTCCTCCTAAGGCAAATTACTATTTATCTCTCTGGTATTAGAAATGGAAAACTGGCAGTAATGCTTTTTAGAGAGAGCCAGTGAATAATTTTCTTGGCTCTTCTCTGCAGTGACATACACAACAACACTGACTGCATTGCAATTTTTAAATAACTCTGCATTCATTCTTACTTGCCTTTTAAGTCAGATCAGTTTTATTTACACCACTTCACTTTGATACAGCTAAGAGGGCCCTTCTGATAGATTTAGAAACTGAGTGGAGGAAAGAGATGACTCTTATTTTAATTAATGCTGCAGCTTGTTAATCTTGTGCTCTTTACTTTTTGGACATCTTAGAAAAGACAAATGGTTTTAGTAGATAAGAAAAACTATTAATGATGAAAAGGATGGAGGGACACTGATTCTGATTTTTAATGAATATTTAAAATTGTATAAATGAAGGAAAAATTTAATGCTGTATTTTTAATGTGGTGATCAGATGACAAGTACTGTCTTTAACTGTTGCTTATTGGAAGTTACTTTGCATATAATATCTGTAATTAAAATGTTAAGGGCTTTTCTTGCAGTTCTTAATAGATCTGAAATATTTTTTTATTAACACAAGGTTATATTGCACCCACGGACTAAAATGTGGACTGCAGAAAGAATTTGAATACTGTGCTGTATTCTGCCTTAATGTATCCCAGTACAGGACAGTGGCCTTCATTTGTCCTTTTTTTTTTTTTTTTCTTCTGGTTTGTCAACTTGAAATGGAGAAGTTACCTAAACGTTTAAGGAAGGTTGTATGTTGAAACCTAACGCTGTCTTAAACTTTTGTAAACTGGAAATCTTCAAAAATGTATTCTGTATTCCTGAATAAAATTGATGTTTTAATACTGTTCACAAGTGAGCATGTCCCGTCATGAAGCCTCAGTTGTTTTAGTTTTATAGCCTCCTATGTGAGGCTTCTTACAATTTCTTTTACGTTCCATTTTAAGTTTTGTTAAATCTTTGTGGGTTTTAAATATATTTTTACAACAAAGGTATATTGGAAACCCACGTGTACCTGCATGTATAAAAATGTATTATACAAATGAAAATCACTTAATTTCATAGTTTCTCATTTTGCCGTTCTGTTTATACTATCAAAGATAAGGCATCTGAACCGGTGGCGTTTTGGTGTCTGCTTTGTTGCAAAGCTCTAGAGGCTTCAGCAGAGATTGGTGCTCTGTGCTGTATATGGATTTCCTAACAGAGCCAAGGGGCCTTCAGCATTTGCTTCTGCCTGTGCCACTTTCCCACCACCTACGTTCCCAGCACAGCGTCTCTGTTTATCTCCAGGTCTGTGATCCGCGTGTCACGTGTGTGAGCCAGATTCAAGTTGAGATGCTTTGTGGAGGCAGCGTGTCTGGCTGCAGTCCCATGCCAGGACTTTTTCCCTGGCAGATGCTGTTGCGGGCACCACTGCTATCATGGGAACTGTCCAGCCCCATCAAGTCCAGGCCCACTTGACATCTGGATCATTGCCACTCTTTTTATCAAAAGTCACTCGAAGAACTATCGTTAACAAATACCCCTTATGTTATAAAGTTACTTTAACAGACTAAGGAGAACGGATTCAAATGTAACATCTAAATATTCTCATCTATATCAGAGGTTGGGTTTATGTATTTTACTTCCGTGACTCTTCTCCACTTGCTACCTTCACAAAGACACACCAGTTTTACTGTTACCCTTGCTAATTAAATCATATGCCCTCGCTCAAATTCTCAGATGGTAATCTTTGATGCTGGCAAACTGCCCCAAAATAGCTGTGGATCCAGATTTCTCACCAGCAGCACAAGGGAGCTGGAGCTGTTGAGGGTGTCACAATGGGCTCTTTGCAGGGGAGGGAATGCTGGGGTCTCAGAGCTGCCTCGTTCAGTCACATCCCAGCAAGAGCTATGCTTGAGAAATGTTGATTCAGAAGACAGCTGCTTATAAAAATAAATATCGTACTCTCCAGCTAAGCTCCCTGATTAATCTTTTTTATTCTCTCTGCTTTGATTTGTTTAAAGACCTTAATTTTTATACCTTAAAAATTAAATAGGCAGTAGTGGTTTCTGAGTGCAGCTTCTTTTCTCCCTGGTTTGTAAGCAGTCTCTTGATCAGTCAGCCTCAGTTATCTGTTGGAGAGAGAACTAAGCAGCTTTTCACTGTTTGGGGAGCTGTAGTCCAAAATGATGTGCTGTTATTAATTGAAGACAAGACATCTTCATGTGGAAATTCACAGCTCTGCTTTTCAAAGTGAAGTTGAGGGTATGCATATTGCATAAAGCACTTTGGAAAAGTACTGGACTGATCTCTCTAGGGAATTAACTTTTCTGTTTATCTGCCAAACATAGTGTGAATAGATAAACTGAAACATGATTCTCTGCATCCCAAAATCCCAGTAGTGTTCCTTACAGCCTTACTGAGGGGACCACTGGAAAAGAGGTAGAGCAGTTTTGGGGCTGGTCACACCCTTAGCATTTCTGCAGGAATGGGTACTAAATGTTTCAGTAGTGCAGTTGCTTTAGTGCTGCATACCATGCAGAAGACCCCTATTCACTGAGAACTGATTTGGGACCATCACTTCCTGTATGCTTCCAACAGCCACTCTACAAGTGGCTTTGTTTTTTGTTTTCCTAGTGGCTCGTATCTAAGGTTAATTCCTATCAGTTACACTGAGGTAAAACGTTTCATATCTCATTATTTGATTCTACAGCCTGTAACTCCTTAAACCACTGTCATTTCTCAGCACAAAAGTACAAGAACCTTCACCTGTGTAAGAACAACAGGAGTAACAGCTCAGCTTCACCCAAATGCACTCACTTCTGGAGGAGCATTCTGGCAGCATCAGTTTGACTGAATGAATCTGAATGGTTAGTTACATTTATTTGGAATACCTGCCATTTCCTTGACAGATGGGAGTCGTGTTGCAGCACGGTGATGAAGTACGATGTTGTGTTTGACAGAGTAGATTTTTCTTCTCATTTGTCTGTGACAGAGTAATCTTAGTAAACACTCTTTGCCCAACACTGCATCCAAAGTAGCAAGAGCTTGCAGAGTATATGGGGTAAGGGGAGGACAGCAAGGTTGGCTGTTTGAGAGTTGTGTGTGTATGTGTATAAATGAAACTCCTTTGGAGATTTCTTAAGTGTTCCGGCTCTTTTACCTGAATAAGAAATATTCAAATACTGCACAGTAAGTACCTTTCCAGACTAAGGAAGTCTGGTTGATATTTGGCTGCTCTTTTGCTAATTTCTGTTTACTCAAATATGGTGCAAAGTCAAGACCAAAAATTCTCCATGCATCTGTTGGTGTATTTATTATTCTCCCTTGGCAGCCTGTGCAGAGCAGATTTGTTAGCAGAACCAACGAACTACCCCAAGTGAATTTGAAGAGTGCTTTTCTTCAGGAATAAAGGAGCTGGCTTACATACATATCCATTTTCAAGGTGTCGTGTTAGATATGCTGGTTCAGACATGGATTACATAAAATCATACCTGAGCTTCTATAGGAAAGAAAAAAAAAAAAAGCCACAACCTGAAAGATGCAGCAGATCTTCATCAGCAAAGCCAGTCTCTGGAGCTGGCTGCAGGTTAGAAATCCACATAGAAGTGCACCGAAAGCCCAAGCGGAGCTGCAAATGCAGCACTCACAGCAGAAGGGGTTTGATAGAATGACTTGGTCTATCTGGTATCTGTTACCTGAAATAGGTGAAAATCATTCTGGGCCAATTGTCAGCTTCCTTCAGGAAGCTAAATAGAAATCCTTTGGCTGCTTTGTTGAAGTCATGTTTCTCAAGTAACTAATCACTCGTCTCTTCTTCCTTTTTATCTCTTACAAAGATGGGAGGAAGATTTGCACTGTTTTTAAAGTAGGGGTACCTGAGACAAGAAGAAACATAGAGATGAGTTTCAGGAATAACAGAACCTGCATCTTCCAAGATCCAGCTTCCTGACCACTGAGTAGTGCTGTCTTATCCCTACATTTGTACTCAATTTAACAGAAGATGTTTTTGCAGATTTAAGGAGGGGGAAAATAAAAAAAAAAAAGGTAAGTCTGGACTTGCAGGTAACTTTCAAGTTCTCTTTGCAAAAATTCGGGTGGTGATCAAAAACATAAACACTTGAATTCCTTATTTTCTTCTAACTTCTTAGGTACTTGTTTGCCGTATTATTTTTTCAGACTAACTGAAACGGTTATTCTGTATAGCTGCTTGCACGGAGGAGGATTCTGCTCTAGAATAAGATTCTGGGCTGGGTATTTCTGTAGGTTTTCACAGAGGAAGGTTGTAGGTTAACGAATATGTGAACTGTGAGTGTCTCCCTTAAGGAGCTGTGGTGTATTGGAAATGGGTTGCTGTAAATAATGCTGGTTTAAAGACGTGAACTGCAATTGCAGTGTGTGGAGGGCAGGGCCACAGGTTCCTACAGGTGCTGAAGGAACACTTTGTCAGATGGCTGGCACATTTTTTGCTTTACTGAACTGGGGAAAGGAGGGGGAGGAGATAGGAGGGAGAAATGTCATTTTGACCCTGAGTGTATAGGTAGCCCAAAGTGATACAAGCAACTACAGAGAAGAGTGCAACCCAGTTGCCTTCATGCTGGCATTTGAAAAAATAGCTCAAGACAGGGCTTTGAAGGGTAATGCTATTAAAAGAATACTAAAGTCCCCCCTTTTATTGATATTGATATCAAGAATGAGATGACTAACGTGGGTGAGAGAGTGATTTGAAATGATTTTTGGATGGCTTTTTTTTCTTTTCTTCCTTTGAAATTTTAGATGAAGTTAATTATGGAATGGCAGCAGCATCTGAACTGAAGAGAGTGCTTTTATCTCACCTCCTGCTTTTAAAATAGCTTGCTCTTATCTCTGCTTTGAGGAAGGAGGTGCAAGGAGAGAACACCCTGGTAGCACCTGGCGGTCACCAGATGAATGAAATGCCTTACAAGACTTGAGGCCATTAAAGGCCTCAGCAAAGATATTAAGAGCCTGCCAATGTGCTGATAGCATGTTTTGTATTAATCTAATGAAGTAAAAGCAGGGGAGCTGTTTCCAGCATAGGCAAGTGCAGTGTAGGGAAGCACTCACTGTGCCCAGCGGAGGTGGGCTTTGAGCTGCTCAGGGCTGTAAGGGGAAGGTGTGATGTGACACCGAGAGACAGAGGACTGAATGCAAAACCCTAGGAGGATGAGGCCCTGGCTGGGGAAGAAAGGGGAGGCAGGGAACTGGAGAACTAATAGCATTGCTGCCTGCTAATCCCATCAAGGCAGAAATTGTCTTTGCTCTTGTTTTTTTTCCTGGGGATTTGCGTGGTGAGATCCCAGCTCACGTGAGTGCTGAAGTCAATACTGCTATGTCAGGGTGAGCCTTCATTAAGCTGCTGGGTAATGAGCCTTATAACCCTGTTACAGGCAGAGGTTAATCCTGGTGTGCTGGGTGGCACCAGCAGCTTCAGGGGTTATCCATCACTTCTCAGTGACACAGGATGTATCTGCACAGGCACGCCTAAGGGTTTCAGATCCTTCTGAGGAAACAGGCACTTATTTCAGTAGATGAAGTCTGAAATGACATGCTACAATCACCTGTAGCCAGTGGTCCATCTCTTGTCCTGATGAGCTGTACTGGATGGACTTTTGATGATGACTATCCTACTTCTGAAGTGAAAGAGCCTTTGAGAAAATAATCATTCCAAGGTTTTTTATTTTTCAGGTCACCAAGGCAGAATTCATGTGAGGGGAGATCTTGGATATGCTCAGGATTCTGGGCTTCAGCCTTCTCTCTGTGACTGAGGATGGCAGCTGACCCTCTATGGCAGCCCCAGGAGTAAGTCTGTCTAAACCACCTTTTGGGATCCAAACATCCCCTTAAACAGAAGGAGCAAAGATCATCTTTACCAAATGGAATGTGACAGGTCCAAAGGCAAAGGGGAGAAAATTAAGGGGAGGGAGGGATAAGAACATGAGCTGTTATCTGAAACAAGCTTGTGCTGTACTCTTTGGTGAGTGTCTGACTTCACACCGTCAGTCACCTGTGAAGGATTCCTGAGGCTGTGGGGGAGCTTTCCCTCACCATTCTCGACTGTTAGGAAAATGCCAGAGGGTCTGTCTGCCCTTATCTCTGTTCAGCCTGAGTGTTTATTAAGATGCCCTGAAGAATTTCGCATTTTATTTGTCCCTGTGATTGTATCTCTTCTGTCATATTCATTTTACGTGTCCCTTTGGTGAAGGTTTGGTGCTCCTGTGCATGCTCAGTCTGAAGACTGCCTTCTGGCCCTTGCTTTCTCTTCAGCTTCCATGACTGCTTTACAGTGCCCTGCTGGTGGAGTGTAATTCAAGGAATTAAAGTTATCTCTGAACTTTTATGGCATATTTTCACAGCCCAGCATCCGCCAGTGGTTCCTATCACAATTTGAGATAAGGCCATCTTACATGGGCTTTGTACCCTCTTGTGTGATGGGTTTTAGATTCATAGAATAATTTCAGTTGGAAAATACCTTAAATTCATCAAGACCAACTATTAACCCAGGACTGTGAAGTCCACCACTAAACCATGTCCCTAAGCACCACATCTATACATCTTTTAAATACTTTTCCAGATTTGGTGACTCTATCACTTCCCTGGGCAGTCTGTTCCAGAGCTGGACAACTGTTTTGGTGAAGAAATTTTTCCTAATATCCAATCTTCATCTCCCCTGGCACAACTTGAGGAAATTTCCTCTCATCCTGTCACTTGTTGTATGGGAGAAGAGACAAACTCCCACCTCACTACAACTTCCTTTCTGGTAGCCGTAGAGAGCAATAAGGTCTCCTCTGAGTCTCCTTTTCCCCAGGCTAGACAACCCCAGCTCTCTCAGCTACTCTTCATTAGACTTGTGCTCTGTACCATTCCCCAGCTCCATTGCCTTTCTCTGGACAAGCTCCAGCACCCCAATGTCTTTCTTGTCATGAGGGGCCCAAAACTGCAAACGAGGTTCGAGGTGTGGCCTTAGCGGTGCTGAGTACAGAGGGACGGTCACTGGCCTGGTCCTGCTGGGCCACACTGTTTCTGATACTATTCCTGCAGCACCCCTCTTCTGAAGTGGGAGACTGGAAAAGTCTCTCCCTAGCAGCACACCAGCACTGGGTTGGTAACAGCAGGCGTGCCCCGCATCTGAGGCACCACTCATCCTAACGCAGTCATATTTTCAGGCAGCAGCCTGTGCAAGCGGTAGGGTACTTCCCTGTACGCAGGAGCCCGGGTTCAGACAGATTAGCAGTGCACTAGTCATGATATGCTTGTGTTTTTCAAGTGTCTTTTTTCTCCAGTGGGAAATTGTGGCTTTGGCTGTAGTCTGATGAGTCTAGGAGTCACAACAAAAGGAAGAAACTTTCAAATCCAGGTTCTAAACCAATAAAACATCTCAGACGGTTACTGCTGAGTTAATGGCCCAGTGAATAAACAAATCACTGTGTGACCCTTCATGCTTCTAGTTTCCCTATCTTCATTTCCCCCCTGCAGCCTACCCTTACCACCCAAAAATCAAACACAAGGCAATATAATCAAATGCAATGCAATAGTCTCCTTTTCCTTCTCTGGCAGGGCTTGTTTTTCATCCTGTGCTACAGAACAAGGGGGGCATGAACACATGAATCTGAATTCATGGCTCCCCCTCTGGTTCAGCAAGAAATTCCTCAGATATTTTTCCAAGATCAGTGAGTTGCCATCATGTCCCAACAAGCTTGCACTCCCTGGTAGGGACATGAAAAATGATCCTTTGTCTTTTGTGTGACACTGGCACTGTGGATGACAAATGCTTCCCTCTTTATGCCCGTTTATGCTATGGCATTGTGCATCTTTCTAGATAAGCTGTGTGGCAGCTCCCTCGTTAATCACACATTGCTGGCCTATGAACTGGAGGCCTAGAGAACTCCCTGCTAGATTTGACCCAACTGAATGCAGGATAGAAGGGGCTGATGGTTCTGGGAGGACTGGGATTACGTCCAGTAAAATCACGTTTCTTTGCTGAGAGCCGTGCACTCAGATAAACAAGTGAACCCCTGGAGTATTAGCCTGATTATTTAGCAAGCTCTCCTTGAATTGTATAAAGCATTTAATCTTCTTTAGTCTTCAAGTAAACCAGTGATTCTCAGTTAAGGTAAAAGTAAAGGGAAAATTATCAGAAATCGTCACTGGGTGCTTTTAGACAAGCTTCTGGAAAATGCCAAAGAACAGCACTTTATCATTTTCTAGTTGAAGAGTATTAGTTCCAAGCTTTTAATTTTGGAACGTTGAATGACCTCCTAAACACACCCTGCCTTCCAAGTGAGACTGCTAATGAAGCAAACAGATGTTGATTTGAACAGAGTAAAAGGATGTCATAAAGATGTGCTTTGAAATAGCCAGACAGAGCAAATTACACAGGAGACTATGGAAAAGAAAGTGATGGAAAACCAAGAACAAACCGCCTCAGTTCATATTGCTCACCAAGTGGTCCGACAGGGGAGTGGAAAGGTGTTTAATTATCTTCCATAATCTGATATTAATAAAACATTTTCTAACCAGAAAATGTTGGGCTGATCATTAAAGAATTGTAGTCCTGATCAAGCACAGGGGCCAGTCGCATGCATCTGTCTGTGTCTGTGCATCTCACTGCTGTCTCCAGGGCTGTGCATGTCAGCAATGACATTTGTTTGCTTTCTATTTTAAGCAATGCCTGGGAGAAAAATAAAACTTTTTTTGTTTGCCTCTCGCCCAAACTAATGTAATTTGAAATGCTGTGCCAGGGAGTCTGGAAGGCCTGAGGCAAAAGTCAAAACTATGACCTTCTGAATATTAAACTGTATCATGGCAAGCTGAGCATTCCTCAGAAAGGGAAGGGGCTGGGAAGCATGGCCCTTGGGCTGCCTGCTTCATCACTCCCCTCTTTCTAGTCCCTCTGCCCTGTCTCTGGACCCCTTGTGTTCCATGACAGCAGGCTGGCTGAGGCTGCTAGCTGGCCTTTCAGTGATACTTTCTCTCTGGGAATTGCTGACAGCTTTGCAAACTGTGACTTAGGCTTTATAAGCTGCTGTGAGAATACCAAATGACAAAACCAAATAATTCACTTATTTCAAGTCCAAAGTAAAAATAGGTGGTGGAATTTGCCCCAAGACTGCAGGCCGAGGAGAAACCCTAAGCTGATTTTATTGCTGCTCTTCCCAAAGACTTCTGCTGCGGGAGCAATAGAGTGTCTCTGCTTTACACCCGTTTTCCCTGTCCTAGTTCATGGCAGCCTGATTTCTTGGTCCCTACCATGGCACTGGAAGCAGTTATCTAGATGTTGAGCACTTTGGGAAGTTACGAGTGAGTCACTTAAACTGAGATGAAGTCCCTTAGGGTGGGAAGAGAGGAGGTGACACCTTTGTTTTGGGCTCAGCTACCAAAGCTGGGAGGAAAGGAATGACTTTTAGAAGTACAGTTAACTACAGAGTAACCCCTTGCTTCATCTGTACTGACTACATGGAAGTAACAAGCAAACCAATATCCGAGCCACACACATCTCCAAAGCTTTGGTATTTTGGTGTCTGATGTTCTGATACTTTAAGCAAAAATTAATTGTGCTCTTCTGTTGGCTGAAGTCTCCACAGCAGCCTCGTTAACACATAGCCAAATGTTTCTCTCTTCTCACTTGCTGAACTAGAAATCAGTTTTGTTTGCTTGGCTGCTGTTTTTTGGTTGGTTTTTTTTGGGTTTTTTTTTTTTTTCTGTGAACAAAATGCTTCCTTGTTTCTGCTGTGCCTGGGATTGCACCCTGAAAGGAGAAGGACAGCAAAGCAGCCTTCAGTCTCTCCATTATCATCAAACAACAGTTTTGCAGTCTTTGAGCATCATCTTGCACCTTTCCTTGCTGTATGGCAAGTTCTCTGTTTCCCTCTTGCTTCCATCTGTCTGTTCATTAAAATTGTTATGATCACATCTCCCAAAGCAGAAATAAGTAGGAGCTGTGGGTACCCTGATGGCCCAGCTTGCTGCTACTCCAAAACAACTGTGGCAGCTGCTCAGTCTCAGAGAGAAATTTTAGTGTCACTTTGTGCCTTGTACTAGGTTTAGTGAATAATAAATGTGTAACTTAATCAAAAGCAGATCCCTCTCATGCAGACATACATCAGTTCTGTGTGCATGCAACCACTGCTGTCTCTCTGGAGAGAAACTGAAACATCCATCCACCAGTCCTGACTCAAAATCCTTATGAAGGCTATTATGCAGTCCCTTACAGAGAACTAAAGCTTTACAGCTTCTGTATGTAAGCTAGAAAGAAATTAAGATCCTGCTTTTACCTGGTGGACCTCATCAGCAGAGAGAGGTGAAACAGCCTGAGCACAGGGTTTGCTGTGTGAGTCAGGACAGGACCCCTGGATCCTGGCTTGCTCTTTCAGCATCTGAGTTGTGTGCACTCGCTTCGGCTGACAGGGATAATGATGGAGAGATCTTTGAAAGCATCTGAGGGATTTAGAAGTGCAATATGTGTTTCAGAATGTAGCTCTTCATGCCTGTTCGATACACCACTGGCACAGCTCTGTGTTACTACAGGGTGTGTAAAAACATACATTGTCCACAATAGTTTAGAGGGGAAAAGGTGGATTATCAAAAACTGGGTGTAAGTAAGTGTCTTGTCAAAAACCTGATCAACATGTGGTTGTTTTTCATCACATAGAATCAGCTTTTTGCTGATCTGGGCATCATAAGCTCAGTCCTGCTGACAAGTGCCAAGAGAGCTGCTTTTAGCAAAGGAAATGTCTCTCTCTTACCCCTCTCCTCTCTGATTGTCAACTACCCTGATGGCTGAGGCACCCCAGCAGCCATTCATTAGTTCTAGTTGTATGTTTGCTATGTTTTAGCAAGGAGTCATCACAGTGATGTTTAAAAGTTAATTTTGCCTAACTTTGGAAGACTCTTGGGCCAGCAGCTAAGGTCAAAACCTCAGATTAACGTGATTTGAGGTTGGATTTATTACTTAAACTTTCCCAGAGGTTTCTGTGCAAGGCCACGGCTTTTAAACCTCATTTCAGTTCGCCTTGCTTGGACAAACTTTTCTGTGGTCTTCCTGAAGAGCAAGGGCCTGGCAGGACATCTCCAGGATGTCTAGGACCTGCCCAGTTTTCAGGAGTGTTTCTTCCTGGCCTCTGATGGCATATGACCCCTGACCTGGATTACAGATGAGGAGCAGCATCTGCAGTGCCCACGAGAAGAGTGGGGAAGAGAGACCACAAAACTCTGCCACCAAGATCACATCTCCACAGAGAAACAGGAGTTTACTTATCAAAGGTGGAAATGGTGCATTGGAGTGTAGCAGCTGGCTTAACTGTCAGAGCTGGTCTCCATCCACAGTGGGACTGGGGTGGTGGATGGGGTGCCTGCCAAGCCTTTTCAGTCAGTCTTGCCTTGTTCAGAGAGTTTTAAGGGCAGGGAGGGAGGGAGGGAAGACCCTACCACTGGGGCTCCCCATTGTTTCTGCCTGTGGAAATGGCTCCTTTCTCAGGGGTAGTAATCACTCAGAGGATTTTAGTGGGGCAGGAGGCAGGATGGGGCAGCATGGCAGCAGCTAAAATGAGACTCTTGTAAGGGGCAGGGAGAAGGCAGATGGTTCTGAGCCTGCAGAAGAATGATGAAGTATCAAGTTCTCAGGGCAATGATTGCTCCTCGGGGTGACCTTGAGGAAATCAGTGTTTCAGTGCCCCCTCATTTCACAGGGCAGCCTCTCAAGCAGCCTCAGGAGCTGCAAGAAGGGACATGAGAGGAGACTTGAATGGCTGCAGGAAGGGGAGAGGGCGTCCCTTGATCTCCCACCATCTGCGTGGGATGAGAAGCAGCTGGCTGAAAATTCACATCCAGCCTGGGGACTGGGAAACTATCTTTGTAAAAAAGGCAGCATGGCATGGGTTGGGCTTCAGGAAATGTCTTGTGCCAGCTGAGGGAAAGAGTCCTCAGAAGTGACAGTGCACGTGCCTCCTGCCCAAGTCACTCTGCATCACCCACCTGCCAGAGTTCCTGCAAGCTGTGCTATGGCTCTGACCACTGCTTGTTTACTGACCCTGTCCTGGTGCTACACTTGTTGTGGAGTCTTCTCCAGGCATCAGTACTTAGGTTGCTACCTTGCTGTCCTTTCAAAATGTACCCTTATTTCACGTCTTTCAGCTTGTGATGTGGAAAAAAGAGCCTGCTCTGTAAAGAAGCTTTTCCTAGTTTTGAGCAGTTCCCAGGCTGACCTGGTGAGATGCAGGGAACAGTTTGTGTACAGAAGTAATGCAGCCATGGTAAAGAGTTAGCCACTGGCCCTTGCAAAGTATTGTAATAAGCTTTAGATGGAGATGGGTGATGGAGAAGGGATAGGGAAAAAATCAAATGGTCTTAACATCAAAGGAGGAGAGAGAGGCAATTAACATGGTCAGATGCAGGAAATCTGGCAGGGAAGATGACCAGTACCAGAATTTGCACTGACATCCTCCTGTCCAGACCCTATCAATCTTGATAGGGAATTTGACAGCCCAGAAAAGTCAAAGAGCAGCCGAGGGATTCTGAAATCAAAGGGCTTTGAAAGCTGGATCAGAGAATAGAGCAGTTTTCCCATCTGCTTTGAATTTATCATTGCTAATGAGGAAGCAGCCTCTGGTCTGAGTGAATAGGTTTGACCAGAGGGGTCACTTGATATATCCATCACGTAGGGTATCAAGGGACTCTCTCCAAGTTAACCCTTTCACTGTCAAGTACGTACAAATGAGCAATTCAGACTGAGACGGCACAAGGAGGGACAGAGCATGCTTTTTGGACTCCCAGATCAGAGGGTCCTGTTTATCTGTCTGTCTGGTGGGAGCTCTGGCAGGCAGAGGTGAAAATCCCAGCATCAGTCCATCCTGCTGATCATGTCATAAGCAGGTGTGAGTCTCCTGGAAGTGGTTGTGTCAAACACTTATTTACAACTAGGCCCCATGTACTGCTCAGGTTGGATGCTGTCCCTGTCAGCAGAAGTTACATGAGAGGACAGACCTCCATCCTCCAGCCTCCCGGTCAGGTTTCAAAAGCAATGGGGACAGCGCCACTTTTGGGTGAAGAAACAGATGGGAAAATAGGCTGATGAGACTGAGAGGAGTGTTAGAATTAATTAGAGGCCTTTAGAAACCCATGAGAATTTATCTTGAAATTGGTAGCCTCATTATTTAAGTACCAAACGCCAACTTTCCCATTCCAGATTCATAAAAACTTTCCCGTGTTTCCTGCCCTTCCTTGCCCTAAATGCTGATGCCATTATGTGTGCTTTTCTAGGACTCCTTCTGACAATGCTGAAGGCACAACAGCCAGAGATGAAAGCCATGGAGATCTGCTCGCTGAGGTTATGGTCCCCAATTATCATTCAAGACTGCTGCCTGTCTGCAAGGCAAGAAGCTATAGACAAGGCTCACAGAGCTGCAAACCTTCAGAAGGAGACAGAGTGTGCAAGAGGAAATATTGGCGTGTGAGCCACATCCCTGACTCACCACTGAAGAGATTGTCCAGGTAAGCCAAGGAGCCTCAGTTGCAACAGGGAGCTTGGTGGCTCACACTGCAGAATTACACTCCGTCTCTTCTCTTTAGCACTGCAGAGCTCTGAGCCAAGTTGGCCATCGGAACAGACATTGGTTACAAAGGTAAGTTCAGGGGTTGAGTCCAGAAAACTTGCAGAGCATGTGAATGGATGCTTGACTGGGTCCATCTCCTGTGAATCCTTTTCTAGCTGTCGCATTAAGAGTATAGAAATCTGGCAGAAAAGAACCCCCCTTGCTTTCCAGATGGTCCTCAGAGGTGGGTGCAGTTGGGTTAATTTCTGATAATGACCAATTCAGCACTATAAGGCCGGTCATGTTCACTGAGATCCCAGATGCACAAATACTGTGGGTCACACTAAAAGTCTGGCCACAATTGCAAACACAGATTCACATATAATGCAGTTTACCAATGGCACTGTAAGTCTGATTGAGTTCAAAAGAACTTTCATGAATATAGATTTGCAAATAGTGCAGTTTATCGGAGCAGCAGGTTACAGCTTCTTGTGAGATTGTTAGTGATAAATTCACTAGACCTGCAAAATATAAATGTACAAGTGTTGTAAGTGCTATGTACGTGTGTTCTCATGGATACTCCAGTGCAGTCAGAGGCACAAATCTCACCAAAGAGGTGTCACTGTTTTTTGAAGGAGAGAGGAGCAAGCCCATCAACTTGTCTGCCAGGTGAGGTCATATTCTCACCCTCTGCCACTGAGGATTTCAAATGTCCATTTATACTTCTGGGAGAAGTGGAGGTGAGACTGTAGTCAAAATATCTTGTTATTGCCACCATAAATGATGGTGGAGGACACAGGAAGGAGGCAGGCATGTTATGTGTAAATGAGGGATATCAAGAGTTACAAAGAGAGAGAGTACAAAGCATGTGTGTGTTTGTACAAGGGTAGAACAGAACTGTGACATGTTGGTGCATCAGTGTTGTTAGTGTGCCCTCCCTCTTCCATGGATTCCAGCAATAAGGGTCATCCAGCCGGGCTGATAACCTATCACCTCATCAGCAGGCCATCATGCCCACTGTCATGCTGAGGTAATCCCTTCACCACATAATCTCAGGACATATCTGATGGAAATCCCTTCACTCTGTATCTCATGGCATATCTCACGGTTTTGTGCTTAGTTCCTGCACTGCAAAACACATTTAAGCCTTTAAACCACATTTAAAGCACAGGATGAGATGGATTAGCCCTATCCATTCAGAAGGGGATACAGTATGGCCTTACCTTGGCATTTGCAAGCTGACCTATCATGTCTGAACAAAGTAAGTGTAAGGTGAAAGGTGCTGATCTGCCTATGGCTGCAGTTGAAGTCCGTGCAGCTGTGTGTGCTCTCAGGCGCTGGAAGAAGAAGGCACTGGTGAGTTAGGATGGCTCAGCTGACATGCAATAACGTGTTAAAAGGTAGTGGGCTGATTGTGTAGCTGGACCCTGAGATTTGCATGAGCTTAAAACCATAAAATGCAATTACTCTCTAGAGATTCATTCACAACCAGACTCAGTTTGTGATCAGACGAAGGAATGTGACAATGTCTCTACTGTGCCCTGTCATCTTTCTGCCCTTCTGGAAGACTGACTTTCCTGAAGTATTTATACTTTAGCTGTCTCCTTGAATGTCAGGATATGTAGTTTTAGGGCAATCTGTCCTCTGACTTCAGCACTGTTGCACAGAGCCTCTTAACAGCACTTCTGGGCCTGCTTTGGTGGATTGTGATTATGTGGTAAATATCAAATAAAAGAGGGTCTCCGAGTGGATGAAGGATGCTGCGGCCATTGGTTAATGTGATATTTAGGATTATGTTTTCAAGTAAAGTGTTGGGAATTCAAGGACAGTGAGTTTTCAAGGACATTTTATCTACTGGGAGTGTTTAAGCCTGGAAATATACAGTGTTGATAACACAGCAGGATTAAAGCTTGCTGCATCAGATTCAGCACAAATTTGGTTGTCAGCTAGCAGCTACAGCACAAAGTCCTTAAGCAGCAGTTAATTCTCTTACTTGGAGGCCTTTCTGCTTGCTGCCTGCTAAATTACAAATACTGGCTGACAATTGTCTGTTTAGAGCACTGTCTGTTCTCAAATCTCCCCTCCGAACTGCTGCCTTCCCTACTGCTGTACTCAGCCTGGCTCAATGAACAGCTGACTGAAATCAGCAGGGCCAGGTGCACTCACTGCATACTCTAAACATGGCATAGCTTGAGGATCTAGCCTTTCAGGCTAGAATTAATAGATAGATTTTTAACACAAGTGTTTTTTTCAGCTGAATATAGGTATTGATCTTCTAAATCCAAGTTTTGCTTAGTCTAACCTGAGTTAGGTTACCCAGCAATCAGGTAATGCGTGTTAAATTAAGTCTGTAGTGTTGGTCACTCTCAGCCTGCCATTTCTCATCTCTAGGCTGACTGGTGAACGTTTTCAGTCTGGTTGCTCTCAAGGAGCATAGTATAATTGATCCTTCCCCTCCCTGCTTCATTCCCTCTCTCTTTTTTTTTTCTTTTTTTCCCCCTGCAATGCTCCTAGCACCAAATAGAAAGGGTAAGCTGTATTCGTTGGAGCAATATCGATGCTGTCTTGCCTTCCTAACAGTGCCTGACTGGATAGAGAACCCTGTGCTGCCTGCAGTCATGTCACAGATTAACACCAGAGAGCCCCAGTCCTGTGTCCTTGCAGCAGACCTGCCCTTCAGACTGTGCTCTAAACCGGACAGAGAGGTGCTAACACACAGCATGAAAAACAGCTGGTGGGGTAAGCAGGGAGAATCTGGGGAGATGGGTTGGGCTTTACTTTTGCTTTCAGAAGCACAGTAGGACTGTGTGGTCATACAAAAGCAGTATATAATGACTCCTGGAGGGCTCCTGAGGGGTGCAAGGGGAGGAAGAAAGGCAGGAGCACCGGTTAAGAGGCAGTTTTATAATTATAAAACAGCTTGTGACATTTTCTATATAAGTCAATGTAAAATAGATCTCAAGGGGATAGTAACAGATCCATAAACCTCTTTGTGGGCCAGCCCAAATAAAGGACCTCACCTGAACATAACTAGTTCATTGCAGGCATTTCACTGTCAGGTGTGGGATGTCCAAACATCATAAATTCTATAATAAAAATGAGTTAATAAGGCAATAATGGCAATGATCAAATCCCTGGTTGATTTCAGAAAAAAAAAATAAATCTGTATTTCTGTTTCACATAGGATGGCTGAAGGCCCCTTTACTGTTCCCTGCATCTGCTTCTTCTCAGATTTATTTGAGTGATACATCATCACTCCACCCATGAGACATCCCTGGTATCTGCAAGCTCTGCAGACCTCCTGAAGTCCTGCAAGGCTGTACTGCCTTCCAGGGCATATTTATTCTGTACGAAATCTTATAGTAAATGACTGGAAACCAGGCAACTCTGACAAAAAACCAAAACACCCTGGGCAAAAGGGACCTTAGGTATGAAAATGAAATTCATGTCAGCGAGTCAATCAGAATCACACAAGCTTAATTCATTTGGAAGTGCCTGAATGCACATGTGCTCCACACAGCGGGGAATTTAAATACATGAAATTTATTTCTCGTGCCCATTCATCTTCCCAGTCACAGCTGTATGAAAGGAGAGGCAAGGCTAAGGGGCAAGATCCTACTGGAGAGGTGGAGAAGGGAAGGGGGTGTATCCAGGGAAATCATCTGGATAGTTGCTGATTTACTGGAATTGAGACAAAGCAAAGGGAGTTCTTCCTAAACAAACAGATAAACTGGTCTTTCATTGTGGTCTCCATTCACAGTTTCCTTGTAAAGCCTTTCATATGAATGAAATAGAAGGACACACTGTTAAAGTGGGTCAGGGAGAGGTGAAGAGTTGCAATCAGCTATAAACCCCAGCAGGACATGATTCCTTTGAAGAGTGTTATTATAGTGACTCAGGTGTTAGTTTAGCAATCAAACGCCGTTTTATTTTCAGAGCTGTGTGGTGCTGTGCTCCTGAGGAACTTGAGAGAGAGATACATTCTGCCAAATACTGTTTTCTTTTTAGACAGCAGAAAATCATTTTAGCCTTCACTGTCCTAGGGAACACAATAGTCTGATGTTGACACCCTTGTCTTGGCAATATGCTCAGTGTGCTTGTAAGTTCCTTTGCCTACACACTTCAAGACGCTTGGATCAGTTAGTTATTCCATCACCCCCGAAACAGCTGTAACCTATAAGTTTTTTACCTGCTAGGCAGAAGTCAGAAGTAAAGTGAGATGCTCAGAGTCACAGTTGGCTCAGAAATCTGCATTTCCAGGCCTTACACCCACCAAGGCTACCTGCTTCAGTTTTACTGGGGGCCCAAAGGTGACATCTAAGCCTCCAGTTCTGCTGTAAATACCAAACGGAGTCGCATTATCCAGAGCTGTACATGCTGTGGGAGCCTGGAGAGCTGCAGCTGCTCTCCTGGGCCCTCTTTGCTTCTGCAGCCAAGGAGCTGTGAGAGGTTTTATTTCTTGTAGGGCATGCAGAGGTCTAAGCAAAACCAGGCCGTGGTCCAGAGGTGCATCAGCCCTATGCCAGGTGATACTCCTTCCCCAGAACACTGCTAATGTGAATAAGCTGCCTGTACTTAAGAATAAATATCATTAGTGACCAGGATATTTATTTTGTATGCCGTGATCATCCCCAAAGATTTTCCCCCCTCTCTAGGGAAATACTCATTAATTGAATTGCATCACCTGAAAGTCAAGTTCATTTTCAGTTACTGGCAGGCTAGTACATAGCTCTCTTCATCGTTTCAACCAAGGCATTAGGACAGTTTGTGTAATATATTTTCTTTTTTTTTTTTTTTAATTTTGGTTCTTTTCATTTATTATTGAATTTTTGAAATAGGATGGTGTTCTTTCACTACCAGAGTGCAGTCTGCTCTGGAGTGGAGAATGACAGAGTGTATGATACAGAATGATTTAAGAAAATGGAAATGTGGAGGAAGAAGAAATTTTAACCAAAAATGCCACAACAATTACTTCTCTTGGAGGAAATTGTACTGAGATCTCTTCTGACACTGCAGATTGGATGGGCTTAGAGGGAGGGTTATCAGAAATATATCAGAAGTGTCTGAAGTTCCAAGGAAAGTACTTCACACCTCTGAAAATTGGACCGTTTTTGCTGTAAGCTGTCGCTGGTGACACCATCCACGCATTAAACTGCATAGATCAGCCTTACTTATCTAGGAAAGGATAAGACCACTGCTGTGTCAAGCAATGAGAAATCTGATCCTGAAATAACTAAAATATTTTGGTAATGTATTACAACCAAGGGAAGGATCCATGTAGTTACTGATGAGGGTACCGTGGCAGAGTTGGTCTCATACATGGGGCTGTGAAGGCGAGGTCTCTGCCTCAGAGAATGTGCAATCTAGAGAGGTGGTGTGCAAACTATAAGATGGAATGAAGGTGCACCTTCATTAGATTTCTTGCTTAGCTATTTTAGTTAATATTTTTAAAATGTAGGGAAGGGTTTTATTTTTTTCTTGCCTAAGGACAAGGCAAAAATGTGTCCATTTAAAGGGTCTTTGCTGTATTGAGAACTATGTTACCACACCCACAAGGGAGCTTTGAACATGTCTATTTCAGTGCCTTTAATATTAGCCAGAACTTCTAAGACAGCACCAAAGGGAAAAATGAGGTCACTGGAAAGCAATGGCTAGAAATTGTAAATAAGATTCCTTATAGGGCTTATGTGGGAGATGAGAGTGATAGTGATGTTTGAAGTTTACCATCTGTGCCCGGGAAAAGGAAAACATCCTGAGACACAGATGGCCAAGTATACTTTCATGCTGTTCTTTTCAGAGAGGAAAAAAAAAAAGTTGTCTCTAAATGCAGTTCTCATAACTCTGAGTTATGCAGTGCACTCAAGTCATGCTTTTGTGTTTTTTTGATTTCGCTCTGATCTTCTGTTTATTTATTTGTCATCAGATACAAAAGCATAGCAGTTGTCTCTTGACATCCACTTCAAACTTTCTAGACTTTCTGTCATTCTGGCTTAGTAGAGCATGGAATAATACTGACTGATACTAGTGGATTGAAAAAAAAGAACATTCAAAAGTAATGGTCATGTCTCTGCAGAGGCATAAAAAATGAGATAAATGCAGAAACAGGCTTGGGAATGAGGCCCCAGTGCCTAAATGCCATCAGGCATTAAGGAACCAAAATACTTTGAACAGTGTGCAACTTACTGATTCTGGTCATAAATCTTGTGTGAACTTTATACAGCCCTGCCCCTGTGTGGAGTAGAGACACAGCTTAGGGAGCCTTGCTGACCTGTACAGGGCTTTGTTTGGAAGTGAAGATGCCATTTGTCTCAAGATTTACAGATACTGAATGGGGGTTTGAACACCCCTGGACATCCCTGATACAGTTGTAAGAGGTCAGCATTTCCAGTCAGGCCTGTCAGTGCAAGGCCAAGCATTGGCACACTGCAGTCTTTTCATCCAGGTTTCTTATCACTTCTTTATGTCAAAGCAAACTTTATATATTTTTCTTCCTTTCTTTCTTTTTTCTTTCCCTTTCTTTCTTCCTTTTTTTTTTTTTTTTTGGTAGGAAGCTGAAAAGACCATTGCAAGGTCCAGATTTTTGGTGTAAAGTTTCTCCTGCATCTTATTTGGATGGCTGAGTTATAGCCCTCTAAATTACAAACAAAAACACTGTCCAACTCTAGCTAACAGCTCTAATGGATGCTATTATATTTCTGCTGCTACTTGGCACTCAACCTTCACTATCTCATCAGCATAAAGGGATGCTGTCAACTTGACAAATTGAGTCTTCCTTAGAGGGGGGGAAAAAAGCGCCATACCTATTATTGTTCCAAACCAGGCTTTATAAGAACAGTAACTAGAAGAGAGTAAGGATCCAAACGGCTGCCTCTGTTCAGTGTGTTTACTTGGCATATTTGACAGCACGCTGTGGTGTGTCAGTGTTGCTAGTGTGCCTTAGCACTTCCCCTCCCAGGCTGGCAAGATGTGCCTCCTGGGAGGGGGGAGTGCAGAGGAGTCAGGAAGGACAGGGAATGCTTTCACCCTCAGCCTTGTATTAACAGCAGCAGCGAAAGTGAGTGAAGACTCAACAAGATAATTTGTATATACATTGTATAGGATGCCATTGTGCTCCGTGCATTGTTTTAAATCGACTTCTAACACGCTTGGGAAAGAAGGAACTCCCCCTCACCCCATCTTACTTCCTTCTCCAGAGGTGATTTTTTACAGTGTCCTGCTCACTGCTGTTTAAAGACAAACCTATGGAAAACTTACATTGTCTGAGATAGATTGGTTTGGAAACATTCCAAATTGCCAGCATCCCTTTAAACACAACACTGTTCTTTCCCTTATTTTCCCTTCTGGGTGCCAAAGCTGTCCCCAGAGGACATTGCATCTAATTTGGCAAAGAAAAAAGGAAGAATTCCTACTTCTTTGTGATTAAAATGACTGGTACACTGCAGAAAACCGTCTGCTACTTCCATCTCTGCCAGCTTTGCCTAAAATATCCTGAACTGCCTCAGCCCACAAATATGTGAGCAGTTTAGAGACCTTTTGCTAACCAGTAAATAATATTGCCCTTCTGTTTTGGTTCTGTTTGGACTATGGTGGTCCCTCATTTGCTCCCAGATTCTTAGGACAGCCCAGACTACTGGTTCCTGGCGAAAAGCTGGTGAGGGAATAGAAACGGGAGACCAAGCTCGCCATCTCCTGGGGAAAAGGAATTTACGCTTTCAGAAATGTTTATTTCATTCCTTCCTTTCATTCTCACTCTTCCTTCATTCACACGTGCCGCAGCGTGTTGGCAGGAGATGGTCGGGCACTGTTCCGTGCTGAGCCATGCCGAGCCGGGCAGATCCGGGCCAGTCACACTTCTCCATCTCTTCTTAATCTTCCTCCATGGTCATCCTTCTCCCAGCTCTGCTGGATTTTCAGGGTCTTGGGGAAGAGTTTGGGTCTGGTTTTGCAGAGGGGGTGAGAGGAGCCCCAGGATGCCCCAAACCTATGAAGTTTTAAAAGCAGATTTACAGAGCACACTTAGTTGTTATCACTGCTTCTCCTTCCATGATGTCTCTTAAATCTGCTTGAGGAAGTTTTAAAATAAAACATGCTGTGTTAAAAAAATAATCCTAAATGTGAGTGAAGTCCGTCCCAGTTTAGCAGTCTGGAAATATTCAGCTAACTGGTTAATTTACGCCAAATTCTCTCAAAGACAGTGACATCTAGGCTTGAGTGTTTTAGCAAACTAGGATAATGCTGAATCTAAGCTAATTCTTTTTTCTCTGTAGAGGATTAGGCTGGATATTTGGAAAAGGTTCTTCCCCCAGAGTGTGGTTGAACACTGGAACAGGCTCCCCAGGGAAGTAGCAACACCGAGCCTGACAGAGTTCAAGGAGAATTTGGACAACATTCTCAGGTACATGGTGGAATTGTTGGGGCTGTCCTGCGCAAGGCCAGGAGCTGGACTCCATCCTTGTGAGTCCCTTGCAACTTGGGATATTCCTCTGGGATATTCTTGTTGGCTTGCCATGCCAGCTCTGACCCTGCTGTGATCCCTCTACTTCCTGTGACACTCGGTAAAAGGTGACAGTGAATTATGTCACAGGATGGGTACACAGTGCTGGTATTGTTGTCATATACTTCACATGTCCTTCAGCAGCAGCAATGTCAGTGACAAGACTCATAGGCATTAGTAACTCCAGAGAAGAGGTTTATAGCGTGTTGAACAGCACCAGTCAAGTTCTTACATCATTAAAAGGGCAAGGACCGTTTGGTCACTGCCACATATATCCTGTGGAGTTCAGGGACATTATAGCAGGTGATCTAGTTACTGTCTAGTCACACTGTGACACCTTAGTTTTCACAGTTACATGTCACTTCAAAAACTGATCCTTACAGTGAGGCTTCTAAGGATATCTATGAATTTTTGGGTGTAACTAAAAACTTCAGGACTTTTTGCACATTCTCATCAGCCTTGCTACAAAAGTGTCCCTGCTGTAGTTTGTGAGGTTTAATTCACTGGTGTTTGTAGTGGAGCTGTAGTGCTTTCAAACAGGGGCCAGATGATGTGAACCATGAGAGCTGATGAAAGCACTGGGCAGAATTGCTGAATACTGATGGTGGGTAAGCCAAGGTCTTGCACTGTAATGCTACAGGGCTGTGTTAGAGCAGTGATATTTCTGACTTGATTATTGGAAAGTGGTAAACCAACTGGAGACTAAATTAATAACCAAGTTACACCTTGGAGAAGTCAGTTATTCAATAAGCAAGGCCCAAATGTCACAACCATCATTAACCTCTTACATTAAAAGCAGAGCGAAAAATCAGCAACTACCTGCACAAAATCTCTGTAAGGAGAAAGTATATTATAGTTGGTGTAATTACTGTGTCATGGAGTAAAGCTTCTGATGAAGGGGTCAAAAAGCTGGAAAAGGGTGTGGGGAGGTGGGATTCCTCAGCTGCAAGTGCTGCCACTCTACAGCTTAGTGAAAAGGACTGCTGAATTTATTCAACTGGCTACTTTTGTAGGGGTTATTATGACTCAGAACAAGTAGTTACAAAGCAGCTGAAGAAATTACACCACTAGGTATGTCGTTCCTAGTACCAAACACTGAGATTAAGGTGGACTATTGTGATTTTTAAAAGAGATGTTCATTTTAACAAGAGACCTATCCCAGATTTGCTACCAAAAAAAGCCTTTTTCAATCCTGATCTGGGCAGGTGGTTCAATCTATACTGTTAAATAAACTCTGTTATCTCCAGTGAAAATTAGATACCAAAAAAATGGGAACTAACGTTTTTATCTTAGGTCAAAACAATTCTAAACCGAATTACTAGTAATGAAATACCTTGTTTTAAGTGAAATAGTAAGAACTCCGTTATAAACTTTGTACAGATGGTAGTTTTTGAAGAGCTTGAATATGTAATTCTTACATATTAAAGATAAAACTTAAATACAGAGTAGTTACTACACCTTTACCAAACCATCATGAGTCTTGTGAAGCCCTCTACTGTTTTAAAGCGATGTTTAAGATCATTAATTGAAGTCAAAACTAGAAATCTTAAAGCATTTTATTCCAAAGTTTTTCTTGCTCTCAATCACATCTATACCATTTTTAGTCTGAACACCCTAAAATACACCTTTTCTTGCAATAAAAAGAAGCGTTGTTTGTATTAAAACCAACTAAGCTTTAATGTTTTTAATGCTTTTTAAGTCAGATCCAACATAAGAATTGTGAAATTACAATTTGAATTTAACTTGCATACTTATGCTTTACAAATAAATTTATCATTGTTTTGGTTACTGTAACTGAATTATCACTTGATAATAGTGTACATATGGAAGAAAAAATTTCAATTTCTCAAATACTGGAATAAAGATGGAGTTTTTAAGCTTTACTGCACCATGAAGCCTTGTGGTTTCCTGGGAGAAGTTCATTCAGGTGATTCACACACTGTGACAGTTTCTTCTTTAGTAATGTCCTTGGACAATTCTTCTCCAGAAATGAACACTTGTGGTGGTGACCCCGTTCAAGGGAGATACAAACTGTTAAGTGCAGGATGGCCACTACAATTCTGAAAGGCACAGTATGTAGAGATTACCAGGCTCAGCCATCGAAAAGTGGAGAGGGATTTCACTGCTTCATGAGGGAAAAATGGAAAGGTAAGAAAGAAGTAAACAAAAGACGACAGTGTTGGCACAGTAACAAGCTGGTAACAGAGAAGAGATGAGTACAGTTAGGCTATCCCTACCGAATAGCAGCAATATGTGGAGGGAGGGTGAGAATCTGATTTTAAGAGAGCAGCAGTTTTATGATAAGATCACATATGACTGCCTGCAGTAGCAGGCATATTATTCTCTGTGTAGCAGTCTCCATAAAAAGGACTTCAGTGTGAAGTACTCCTGCTGGCTGGGTAATGACAGTCCTACTCAGTCTCTCTTGTTTTATATACCTTTTTCTGAGCAGTCTCAGCTCTTCTGGCTAAGGAGGTAAGAGCCAACAATAACATACCTAACAATTTAGGCAATGACTGAAGGCAAGCTGTCACAGCATCCTAAATCTTGGGCTAGAAAATACTAGCACCTTATTGCAGAATGACTTGAGATATACCCCTTGAAGTCATCATATGTTTGTCATGTCTCTGATCCAGTGAGCACACCCCTTTATTAAGGTTCAATGAGCAGTTTTTAGCTACACTCAGATAGCTCTACTCAGACACTGGAAAAGCCTTCTCAGTTTTAATTCTTTCTTTACAACTATTCTATAGTTGTATAATGGTTTTACAGGAGAACTCTATGTAACTATCAGGTCTTCATTCCATTAGACCCTACATTTTGCCTAAAACTTCAGTATTTACCTCAAGGACTTCCTCTGTGTATTAACTTCCTCAGCTCCTCTAACAATACAGTACTTCACCCTGCATTGTTTACCTCCTCAGTGATTCTTACCTTCTGAAACAGTGCATGTTTTAGAAGCATAAACCATTCGAGATTTTTTTTTTAAGGCTAGGCTGCAGAGGCAACAAAACCTCCTCAAACTGAAGTATTCTGTTACAGATGTTTTTCATAGCTTGAATCTTACAGAACATATTCTTAAACATCTGTCTTCTCCTTTCAGATTTCACTATTATACATGAAATATACCAGTTTGCCTTGAAATCACACTAAGCTTTATACTCTTTACTCAAAGCAGAGGTTAACAAGTGACTTGTCATACAGCTGATCCTGATGCACGAGCTGCATTATCTCTTAAAGGCACAGGTTTCATTTACACTTACACTCTAAGCCTGCACTCTGTGGGGATGCATAAAACTAATTAACAAAGTTCTTTTAAGTTTATGTGCACTTCTTGAATGATTTCACGTTTCCAAACACAAGAGACAATGTTTTGTGTCTTGAAGCGGAGCCAAATGTTACATGACAGGTGGGACTTTCCCATAAACAAAGCATTTGGATCCAGACTTACAGTTTGGAGCACTAGAGAAGGCCATCAGAAAGAAGAATCTGAATTTTGTTAATTTTCTGCACTTAACTCCTCCACACTCTCAACGCACATATATTTATAGACTTCTACGTCAGGGTCATCACCTCTAATACTGCACAGAGCTGGTGCCCATGGAAAAAGGTGCCCTGAAGCTGTATTATAATGAAGAGAAGACAGTAAAACATGAATCAATCTGAATAGGAAACAAAAGATCCTTCTTCAGCAAGAAACATGCACATCCATTAAACCAGCCTAGAAACTTGGCACCATCACAAAGAGGCTGAGGTAACCCAGGACATCTCTTCCAGACTGAAAAGGATTCACAGAATCAATTAGCATTTCATTCTTTAATTAAAGGAAGATTTACACCAACAACAGAACACTTTGGAGAAGTAACAATAGAAGGGTTTCCTCAGTACAGACAACAGCCTTCAGTTCTTTACTTTCCCAGTCTGTTTTCTGTGCAGCAAAAGCAAAGCACGGAGTCCAATAAACCCCAACAGGAATTATGTGAACTTCTTTTTTTCTTTTCAAACAGAAAGAGGAAATCAGTTCCTGCTAAAGATGTTCAAACTAGTCATTTCACAAATGGTGCTATGCAGCTGATGAGAAGGGAATGTGCATAACTGCCCTATTTCAAAGCATTATCCTGTAATAACCATCTGCAGCATGGCTGTGCTTCATTCAGAGGGAGAGAGTGCTACATCTAGCGTGCACCTCGGTACACGCACATTCCAGAGAGAAGCACCCTCCTTTTCCAGTGCTGGAAGGCAGCTTGAGCCTTGTAGATTCTCATTTCTGTACTGAGGGTTACACTTGTTTCACTGGCTGCAGGTATTTGCTCTTTCCAGCTATGACCCTTGTGACTAGGCCAGGCCTGAGCCCTCCAATCCTCATCTGAAATGAACAGCTTTTGTTCAACAAAATATTGGGAAAGCACTTTTTGCTATCAGACCAAATGAATATTTGAGTGTTAGCTTTTCAAAAGCTATCTCACTAATTCAATAAAGAGACTTCTTCAGTTTTGTTTTGTTAAAACAGATGACATGTTACACTGGACTGCAACATGAGAGCTGTAGGTAGAGAACACTTTCCTTCCTCGCAGCTGGAATCCGTGCCATTGAATATTCATTTGTTTGCAACGGCAGAAAGTTGGTCCCGAATCCTTCCTAGACCTTCTAACATAGTGTCCAGGGTTTCTTTACTCAGTTCCACAGTCAGTGCAGAAACAACAGGATTATTTCCACATAAGGCAGCATCTTCCTGAATCTTAAAATAGGAATGCAGACATTAGTTGTACTAAAAATTCATTCACATTTTCCAGTACCACTATGAAAGTCAGTGTTTAGTGGGCAGATTAAGAAAAATGCTTTAAATTTGGAATCCAGCTCCATCCTCAAGGACCACTGCACATTTTCTAAGCTGTGTGCCCCACTAGTGAAGTGCACTCCCACTGAGAGAATACAAGTGAGCATCTACTGCCATGAGTATTGGGAAATTTTGAAGAGACTTGTGGCAGGAAGCCACATCTGTATCAAAAGCATCTTAGCAGATACCACACAGGATATTCAACCCCATTCCACACACAGAAGTTAGATTTTTTTCCTCACCCTATGAAACCCACTCATCCCACTTTTACTGGTTGGGGGGAGCCAAAAAACTCTGCAGAACATAGTAAGTTTAGCTATACTCCCCAAATGACAGATGTGGCCAGTGAAGGAAGTTTTTAGTAATCCAAAGTCATTTCCCAGCTAATGAAGTCAGCTAAACATGTTGATGAGTGTTTAGAATTAGAGGACGATGACTTCATTATTTGTCTTCTATTTGTCTCTAGAGAACAATGGTGATTAGGAACAAATATGCTGAATTCTTGCATCCTCATGCACAGAAAATTCTCCCTTGAAAGAAAAAGCTTCCATCAGAGGCCTCATTCCCAGGCTCTGTGGCATTTCAAATATCATCTCTGAAAGAGTCTAACTGCCCACCAGGCAAAAGGCATCAGATGCCTGTCTGAGCTGGTTTGCACTACCACTGGCAAGGCAGGTGTCAGACTTGATTATTTGGGTCCTTTAGAGCCACTGACATTACCTTTAACTGAAGCAGGCAAGTAGGGACTGCCATTCTTATGATGCTGTCTGAAGATGTCTTGATGTCCACCCTCCAGTCCATGTCGACCAGCCGAGGCAGGGAGACTGAGGGATTAAAAAAATGAGTCTGTTAGGCCCAGCAGCACATGATTATACCAGACCCTGGAGTCTGTGACCATGTGGACCACGTACATGCTGCTCCACTTCTGGCTCCAGGAATTGTACAACTTTAGTGCTACTGCATTGTTTCACATCATTTTTAATCTGAAATAAGCCAGTCTCTGAAGGCCTTCTCCTGACATTGGAAGGACAAAAGGGGTTCTACCATCATTACATGCAATGATAGTACAGTTCAAGACAAGCACAGGTCAATTCACAAAGCAGCTGGGAGAAGGAGAGCAGGAAGATGTCTTCTCTACATCTTCATCCCCTGCATTGCTACCTGCAACACTCAACAAGTGTTTCGTCAGGAGTTGCTTTCATCAGGAGCACACAGGAAAGCTCTCAAAATCCAGCAGTATAAAACATGTTATTTCAAGTTCCCCAGCCTGTGAAGCACAGCATCCTGCAGTACAGCAAATGTACTGGTAAACTGCAACTTTCACATGTCCTGCCAATTCGATACAAATATTTTAAATGTCATCCTAATTACATGCAGCCTAACAGAAACCATTTAACAGTCTGCTGTAACACTGACACCAACAGCTCAGGGCTGGAGACCTCATGAGCCCTCCCAAGGAAATGAGGACAGGTCTAACTTGGCTGCTAAGGAAAGAGCTGTCTCAGTAGGCAATTGCAGCCTGTCTGGATTCTGCCCATCATTAGGATGCCTAATTTCCTCCCCAGGGGTTGATTGCTAGCCTTCCTACTGACCCCAGAGGCTCAGGTTGCTTCCTCACTGTGCTTTATTGCCTAACAGAATTTTTTCTCCTTCCTCCTGCTGCTTCCCTGTGCAGATCTTCAGGGGGCAGTGCACAACTGGCTGCCTTGCTCCTGCTTTTGGAACACATTCCAGTTCACAGTCAGTCAGGGCCAGCACTTGGCAGCATTTGCAACACCAAATGCATCTGTTTAGCCTTGTATGTTAATTTGCAAAGATTGATTGCCGGTGGCTTGGGAGGGGCAGGAAGCCATTCACTTTTTTATGTTAACACAGATCAATCTGTTGGAATGCCCGGCTTGGACCACTGCCTTGGTCCCTATGTAATATATGTCAGATTTTTCATTAACACAATACTAAAATAATCCATCAATTCCTAGAAGACAATCTCATTTCAACAGCGTTAAATATTCATCTAATGAATACAAAGACATGAGCATCTGAGCACAGGTCCTGGGTGGTGCTCCAAGAGCCACACAGCCAGCCTTGCTTCAGGGTTGCGAAGGCATAGCCAGTGTGTTATGCTGTTGTGTCACACTTGCTCTCATCTCCTCCAAAACACAGTAGCATCAAGGATACAGGAAAAAGCATTATCTGTCTTGGTAACACTCTTCAGTGCAAGCAACTAGTGTATTAACATTAGGCAATAGTTTCTTACCTCTCCCTATTTATACTCCACTAGAACTTTGAGGGACAATATATTTCCAGATCTCCCAACACTGTTTAGCTGTTGGACATTTCCTCTTCTGCAGGCAAAGGAAAAGGTAAAGAGGATCCATGCAGACCTTGGAGTACTCTGTTATATATCAGCTCTCAGTTATAAGCCTCTAAGTGCTACAGTTGTAAAGAAAACCTCTTAAGGAGAAAACCAAGTATTGTAGCTGCACAGAACACCTAACTGGGGTGTAACTCATTGGCCATGTTACTATTGTTAAAGCTGGCATTCCCTAATTACATCACTGTTTAGAAAGATGAAGAAAAAGCAGGAACAAATATATGCAGTGTACCTATTGATGCATGGAAATGAAAGAATGCACAGGATTGACTAGATATGCAAGGGTTAGGTATTCCCCAATATATACATATCCTTTACAGTGCAGTTATTGCATACAAACATCCCTTAATGACCTGAATGGGGAAGTCAGCGTGCTTCAGTTTCAAAAGTTTTGCAAATAATTCCTATACACTGTGCCTTGCTAGGCAGCCAGAGACTGAGCTTTAAATGGAACTGCTTGAGAACTAGAAAGAATTTAGCAAAGCCACACCGATCTGAATACAAGCTTGTTGGCTTCTGCTAAGCTCTGCCATGCCACAATCTTACAGCTCCATCTAAGGCCAATGGCGATAACCCCGTGCTACATTACCATGCACTGTTCTACACTCTAAGCTCAAATGACCTCAGGAAACATCAATTCCATCAAGATGTGAACTATTACTTACTCTGACTTGCTTGTGCTTCATTCCTCCAAGCAGAGCTGTGAAAAAGTGGAGAAAAAGAGTATCAACAGTGTTTTGAGGGGAAAAAAAAAAAGGTAGGGCAAGCACTTGGTGTGGCTTATCCCTGACAGAAGGGTAACCATCAGTAAGCAGAGGACAGACACTGACTATCCTACTTAGTGCCAGGAAAAGGCTGTCACTGATGGGCAATGGTAGGCAAATTGGTGACCAACTATTGGTTCTTCTGGAAGTGTAGCTCACTTATGGCTTGCACCTTTCTCCTCGGTTTCATCAAAGCAATGGGCTTCCAAGCACTGAGTTGTATAAGGATGCAGATCTGCCCTCCTCTGCCACCATCTCACACATGCTCTGTAACATACAGTGCCTCCACACCTGAGCCAAGGTGGCAAGTGGATGGGCATCTGGATACTACATGGGTTTTCTACTGCTGAAATCTAGCCCTTTAAGCTTTATTGTCATTGGTAGTATTTTTCCACCACACAGGGGAGTTGTTAGGATAAAAGGACCTTTGCATTACAGGAATGAGGCCCATGTCCATTTCAAAATTTATGGGAAAATCCTGTGTGCCCATGGCTGTGTTTGCCATTCCACTCAGATGACATATTTCATTCAACACTTCTCATCCCAACCTGTGTGATTTTGCCTAAGGCACACGCAAAATTCAGAGAAATTTGCATGTTGCCAACTATCCACATATCAAACCACACGCAAAGGCTTTAACTCTCCAGCTGAAAGGAAATGGCAGGTGGGTAACACTCACATATTCTCCAAGATTATCTTAGTCAAAAGGTTTTTCAGATTTTGGTGGAAGCTTTCTGGGAAGAGAGAGAGGATATCTTCTGCCTTCGTCAAGCCGTGGTACACAACATGCCTGGTGAGGTTGTGCAAAGCAGATACCAGCTGTCAGAAAAAGAGGAGAAAGGGTTCTGCTGGGTTGAAAAGCATCACAGACAGCACGGGACAGGCCTTCAGCAGCCAGGAGAGACACAGCTTCTGCTGCGAGACCGACACCACCGGGACCTCGCTCATCCAAGCGCGGCCCGCCAGCCTTAGCAGGAAAGGAGCTGAGGTCCCCGCTGCCCTCTCGCAGCCTCAGCCAGTTCTCTTCCACCTCCCCGTGCGGCCCCTCGGGACCGTGCGCCGGGCCGCGGGGTCGCTGTTACTGAGCTCTTCCCGCTACAGCAGCGGCCGCGGTCCCGCGGTCCCCGCACCTTCCCGAGGGCTGGGCCACCCCCGCCGGCCGTTCCCGGCGCCTCTCCCCCGCAGCCTCGCTACCGGCGGCCCTGCCTCCCTCCCTCCCGCCGGGGCCCGCGGCTGCCCCGCCCGGCCCTACCTGCTCCGCTTCCTCGGGGCC
>VXAY01002656.1:305368-329641 GCA_013399855.1 Oxyruncus cristatus
CGGCCGTGCCGGGCTTCCCGTCCCCCCGCAGCCCGGGGCCCGCTCACCTTCAGCAGGCTCTGCAGCGCCGAGAACTCCGCGTCCCGCAGCGCCGCCATGTTGTCGGGCCAGGCGGAACGCGCCCCGCCCGCCGCCATGGCGGCGCCGTCAGCGGGGCGGGCGGGGCCGGGTGCGGGGCAGGGACCGCGGCGAGCCCCAAATATCCGGCCTTCCGCCTCCGGTCTGCTCGTGTCTTTTGTTTCGGTGCGCATCTTTACGTTGGATGTAGAATTTAGCTGTAAAAACGCTATTTCCAGCCTCCGGGAACTGAAGGCAAAGGATTTATCATGGCGCTACTGCAGTTATACAGACCATTGTCTTAGCAAACTGCATCTTTCACTTTGTAAAGGATTAAAATAAGTCCTCTTTCTGAGAGTCTTTTCTTTGTCTTGTGTGGTTCCCAGCAGATCTGGTCCCAGGGCATCGGTAATTTACGATCTTACCCCATCACTGCCTCTGTCACAGCGTCCCCATCCTCATTTCCATCTGCCTAGGTTTGTTACCCGGTGAGAAATGCAAACATATAAATGCTTCTTGCATTGGGCTCCCGAAGCTTGGCAGGGAAAAGGGCTTACTCAGAGCAACTGATTCTCTGCTATGCATTGGGATAGACCAGAAGGTGAAGGGAAGAATGGTGAGATCCTAATTTTTTGTTTCCAAAATGAAAGATTTGCAGTTAGTGGGCTAAACAATAGCATCCCAAAGGAAAAAAACATGGGGTAGTGGTTAGAGGTTGAGGATTATGAGCTAGGAAACTTAAATCATGTTTTCTTGACCCTACTTCAGTTTTCAGATGAATCAAGGTAGGTCAGTTGTCATGAGTGACAGGAAGGTAATGGAACTCACTGTATAATATAATGTCCTGCATTAATAAATGTGGGCATTTATTAACCTCAACAGTAAGCTTAGAGGTTTTGAGAGGATAAACAGAATGAAGGCACTGTGAAAAACCAACACTGTTACGATATGAGCAAATATGCCTAAAGGAAACATGGGGATTGCTCACAGGATATCACTTACTATTGTAATTGTATTATTGACCTCTTATAATCCACCTGCTTGTCTTTTTCCCAAAACAATAAAACTGGCATTTTCTACAGTGAGAGGTAAGCAGAATTTTTCTAAACAGTACAACTTCTGAAATGCTATATCTAACTGAGGAAGAGGAACACTCATATTTTTCAGAGCTTTTCTAAAGCAATGACTTTACAAGACTTTACAAAAATCAGATTGATCCATACCTAGAATACTGGTTTTGCATGGCAAGGTTCTGGTACTGGGGGGTGCTACAGGGGTGGCTTCTTGAGAAGTTGTTAAAAGCTTACCCCATCTCCAACAGAGCCAACACCAGCTGGCTCCAAGACAGACCCACCGCTGGCCAAGGCCAAGTCCGTCAGCGAGGGCAGTAGTGCCTCTGGGATAGCATATTTAAGAAGAAAAAAAAAAAAGTTATTGCACAGATGTAGTTGCAGCCAGAGAAGAGAGGGGTGAGAATATGTGAGAGAAACAGCCCTGCAGGCACCAAGGTCAGTGGAGAAAGAGGGGTAGAAGGTGTTCCAGAGCACTGGAGCAGAGGTTCCCCTGCAGTGTGTGCTGCAGGTCATGGCGAGGCAGCTGTGCCCCTGCAGCCCGTGGAGGTCGACAGGGATGCAGAGATCCACCTACAGCCCATGGAGGAGACCCACAGCAGAGCAGGGGGATGCCCGAAGGAGGCTGTGACCCTGTGGGAAGCCCATGCTGGAGCAGGCTCCTGACATGACCTGGGGACCATGGAGAGAGAAGCCCATGCTGGAGCAAGTTTGCTGGCAGGACTTGTGACCCTGTGGGGGACCTACACTGAATATTTCTTAAGTGTTGCACTCTGTGAAGGGACACACACTGGAGCAGTTCACGAAGAACTGCAGCCTGTGGGAGGGACTTCTATTGGAGAAGTTTGTGAAGGATTGCCTCTCGTGTGAGGGTTCCCACATTAGAGCAGGGGAAGGAGTGCTTCCCCTGAGGAGGAAGCAGCAGCAGAAATGTGTGATGAACAGACCGTAACTCTCATTCCCATCCCCCTGCACTACTGGTGGGGCAGAGGTAGAGAATTGGGAATAAAGTTAAGCCCAGGATGGAAGAAGGGCTGTGAGAAAGGTGTTTTTAAGATTTGTTTTGCTTCTCATCCTGCTCCGTTTTCAACTGGTAATAAATTCAGTTAATTGCCCTAAGTGAAGTCTGTTTTGCCCATGATGGTAATCAGTGAGTGATCTCAACTCATGAGCCTTTTGGAGGGTGACAGAGCAGCTTTGGTGGCCACCGGACATCGAGCCAAGGTCAAACCACCACACCTGGGTTAAGGACTTAATTGTACAGAGTAACTTTGTCAGACAAGTAGGCAGAGAGATGCAAGAGTCGGGGTGTAGGGTGGGGAGAGTAGATAATTGTCATTGCTAACTATCAGGGGAGCATGTGGCAAGGGAGAGCATTTACCTATGAGTCATGCACTCAGAACAAAGGTGCTGCCTACCAGTAAGAACAGCTGGCATCCTACTGAATTAATTCTCCAGTCCGCCTCCTATTGTTGCAATTTCCTCACTCTGGGAGCCTTATAATCATGAAGAAATAATGACAGGTTTGATTTAATATCAAAATTGAAACGCTGTTTGTAGCTCATGGTCAGAAGCCAACAGATGTGCTTAGTAAAATGCTTTGTCTGAGGGTGGTTAGATCTCTTCTTTCTCCTTTCTTCTCTTTTTTTTCTTTTTTTCTGTTTCCTTCCTCCCTTCCTCCCTTTCTCCCTTCCTCCCTCCTCTCCCTCCTTTCTTCCTTCCCTCCCTCCTTCCCTCCTACCTCTGTAATGATAGGACAATAAGTAAGTAAATTTAGGTTAGATATTAGAAAGAAATTTTTTACTGGCAAGACACTGGACCAGATTGCCTGGGGAGGTTGTGGATGCCCCAACCCTGGCAGTGTTCAAAGCCAGATTGGATAAGGCCTTGAGAAACCTGGTTTAGTGGGAAAAGGCCCTGCCCACAGCAGGGTGGCTTGGGACTAGATGATCTTTAAGGTCCATTCCAACATGTTAACATTCTATGATTCTGTGGTATGTGTATATAATAAATACGCAGCCACTGCAGGGAGCTGGGTGAATGAGCAGTCTCTAGACTGTGATACTCTTAAATACCTGTGATAACTTTCTGAATTCAAGATCCCCTGGACTTGGGATGTGGGTGTATGAGAATGCATGTTCGTGTATATGCTGTCTGCTGTTCTTGTTCATGATCTCTATTCCCAGGGATGTCAAAAACCCTTGAGAACTGGTCTTTCATGGGGACTGAAAGGATTAGGGAACCTGGCTGGGAATCACGAGTGAGAAGGGAGGCAAGACAGGAAGGGTTGACTTCCTAGAGTTAGGTGGGGGTTTCTGGTGGGAGTGGAGGACCTGCTGAGCCTTGCAAAAGGACAATAGTTCTTCGTTTGCCTTTTCACTTAAAATAACAAATTGTCCTAGTGGCACTTGGCAAGTCATAGCCAGAGGGAATTCCCTTGCTGTCAGGTATATACACAGGTCTCTGCTGGACTCTGAGGGATTTATGCATTCCCCTACCTGGAAAATATCAGTAGGTAAGTTGCCTGTGTGCCCTTTTCTGATGGAGTTGGACTGACAATTAATTTTTATTAAGAAAAAGAAAAAAAAAGAGAGGGAGGCATATGAGACACTGAAAGAACTGTCTGCATTTCACATACAAAGTATTTATTTTCAACAGAAGTCAGCCTTCATGACAGAATAAATTACATGATACCGCAAGGCAAAAATCAAGAGTTGGAAAGTTGAGTGAAAGAATTCAGTAAGTCAGTGTACAATACACTCAGTGCTTTTATATATAGCTACATAATTCCAGTGACAGATAAATACTTTGCAAAAATGTTGTTTTAGTTATAGTCCATCAACTAAAGTGAGAGCCTGAAATCAATCTACCTGTGTGTTGAGGGAAAGTCAGGCTTGCTCTTCCTAATATATTCAGGGTAAAAAAGAAGCATAAAAAAAACAAACGAAGGACTTGACAAAACCCATTTGAAACAGAACCCTTTTTTTCCCCCTTTTTTCTTCCTTTTTCCTGTTTGTTTTTTTTTTTTTTCACTTTTTTCCCCCTTGAGAAGTGGAAAAAGAAACAATAAATTTAGCTTCCCTACAATTCTCTAGGGAAAGAAGCACACAATTCTAGCTCACCCATTCACGGGTCTCTGGGAGATAAATCCTTGGGATATTAAGGATTTGATGGGAAGAGCCATTAGTTTTTTTCCCCAGAGTGTCGTGGGGGAAAAAACGGTATTGACTGGAGCATCTGTTGCAAAACAATGGTCTCTTCCTTAAGGGCTTTCAGCTGCAATAAGGGCTGTACTCTGTAACTGCTCCCTGCTGGGTGTGTGCAATTTTAGTAATAAAGTTGCTTATTCTTTTCCAAATTAGAAGAAGCAGGACTTAACTCCTAAGTTAATGTAGTGGAGATATGACATCAAGTACGTGTTCATCGAACTGGACGTAGACTACGTGGTGATCAAGAGCAAAGCTCTGTGCCCAGCCAGTCTGTGGGTAAGCCCTGAAGAGTTTCAGGGTACAGGATTTCCAAACAGTCCCCTGTCTGCTTGCCAGCCCTTACTAACTGCACGGGAGAATCAGCAGGAGGAAAGCTTGCTTGTGCACCATCCACCGTGGTGCAGAGTGATGCATTAACTTCAAAATATCTTGGTCTTTAGCCAGTTAGACAGGAGACATGACACTGGAGTGATAGAGCATGAGGCATCCCTTCCCTCTTGGCAGTCCTGCTGCAGAGATAGATGTATCCTGTAGAGGGAGAGAGAATTGGAGTTAAAATTTCCCTGGACACTACAACAAGATTTGTCACAGCTTGCTGACAAAGCTCTTGCAATTCTCCTGAGCAAGACTAGAAGTTAGAGATTTTCACACAGAAAGCATTAGGCAAGCACTAAGTATGTTTGTCTCTTTGAAATAACCAAGCAGTTAAAAATATTGAAAAACTATACAGATGAGATTACTTGACAGCAATCTCTGAATGTGCATTGATTTAGAAACCTTTGCAGGCATGAAAGCAAGATTCTTGCATCCAGCATTTTGACATGTATTTCCTTTTACTGCAGTTCAGACAAACTGGTTGGTCTGCACTACTAGGAAAGGTTCTGTACTGATCACTGGACCTGACATGTAATCCTTGCCTTAGGGACTTGTCTGTGTTAGACTCTTTTCGTCTTATAATTTCCTACAGTTATTTCTGTTGGTGAAATCCATTAACTCTGGGATAGTAAGAGTAGGTTAGGACCCTTCAGGATACATCATGGGCATGATTAGCAATTTTGGTCTGACTCAGTCTGTTGGCTGTTGTAGTGGCTAAACAAAGGGCATGTAATGTAGAATCAAGACCTTTCCTCTTTGCACTCCTGTGGCATTTGGCCCCATCTCTACTCACTAAGGAGCTGTAATCCTGACAGGTTTTTGTTGTTAGGATTTTTTAAGAAATGGAGCAAAACCATGTAGTTAATACTCGGATTTGTACTCTTCAGTGTCAGTTCTCAATCGTCTTTCAGATGACAGAATTCCTTCCTCCCTGGCCTCTCAGCTGAAGCAGTTGTGCCTTTTCAGTTTGAATTGCTGATACTTGAGACTCTTCAAAGGTGAGACCACTGATGCCAGATGTGATCTCTGAGGCTCTGTGCTAACAGACACAAACTTCATGTGGTATGTAAGTCTGTGGATACTTGTCTGTATTAAAACTGGAAAGTGAGCATGCTAACACTGTTGTAAAGAAGGCATTGCACATTAACAGCTCATCTAAGGTAACTTTCTTTGGCCTCTGCTGCAAGACAGTCCCTATAAAATTTGATAGACAGGTCAGACTGTGCTAGTTCATGAGATTACAATGTGTTCAGACTGCAAAGTGTCACTGGGACAAAAAGAAGCAGAGTATTTTCCAACAGAAAGCATTTGGCCTAAGCATAATACCAGTCTTTTACTACTGTCTTTATTTAGGTTCTCATCCAGATGTGACAACCATTCGTTGATGCCCACAAAACTCCTGGGAGGAAATTCAGTGAAACTTATCTCAAATCAATGGAACTGCATCTGCTTTTAAAAGCAAATTAAAAGATGCATCAAAATGTTTTCTTTGACGTATTTGCAACCCTGAATTCATAGCAGAGTTAGTTCTGATGGGACAGAAAGAGCAAGCCAGCAGGGACAAAAGCAAGACATTTAATCTCTCTTATAAAAGCAAAAAAGTAAACAAACCTTTCCTCCCCACTGTCCTTTTGAATGTCAGCGTCTCTCAGCATGACGTAGTCGTGCTGAAGCTGAACAATGAAGCAGGAGCCAGCACCAGCATGGGCTCCCAGCTTTCCCTTTCAGCTGCTGAAGGCAGCTGCCACACTACACAAGCAACAATATGGAGAGAAAGGCAACAAGCGAAAGCTCAAATATGCTAAAGCTCTTTGGAAAACTGTGGTTGACAACTGCTGCCAGAAAGATCCCCTTTGAGACATGGTATGTGAAACAGCAAGCCTCAAGCTCGCAATTTTCAGTTGCATGGTTTCTTTCTTCCAACAGAGGAAGTTACCTTCAGTAGCAAGAAGTTAGTAAGACCTACTACTGGGAACCATTACTGGCAAGGGAGAAGTTTCTGTGCATCGATAGGGCCTCAGGCCATCTTGGTGACTTCTGGCCAGTTTAGAGCGAAACATCAAGGACCAGCTCTGAAACTGCAGTGATACCAGTGTCAACAAATCAGCTGTAGAAACACTTAATCAGTCTAATATTCCGTATTCATTACAAAGTCTTGCTACCCTCCAGCCCATTATAGTCAACTGCAGGTACAATCCAATGTTTCTGTGACACAACCTTTAATCTCCACCTAACCATGTTTAGTCTGCTAAATATTCTTGCTTCCCTTCCACTCTTTCACGGCCTAAATCCCACTTGATCACTGTCCTCTGCACTGCCTGCCTTTAACCACTGGGTGCCAGGGGCCTCCCAGCAGGAAGCCACTGACGCGCCGATCCATCCTCCTGCACCAAGAGGTCAGCGCTGAGCCGCCCAGCCGTGCGTGTGCTCCCTTTACATTTGTGCTGAGGGCAGATGCGTGAGACGTGCGGGGCTCTTGGTGCAGCCTGGCCGGTGGCAGATCAAGGTAGCCTCGGGCACTGAGGTACTTCAAGAAATTGCATCGTGTCGCTGGCCCTGCAGCTCAGGCTGCCTGCAGAGCTGGGAGGAAAGGACAGCTGTAAGGTTGTGACTGTGACCCAAAACTGCAACAAGAACCCTGTCAGATCATTTTGAGTGAGAATAGGTGAGAGAACAGTCACCATTAGTTTAAGTTACATCTCGGTAAGGCAAAAAGATTCCTATCCCATTGTCAAGGAAATGCTGGAGTCATTCAGGACCCTTTTGTTGCAGTTGCTGACTTTTATTGCTTTGAAATGACAGTTTTAGAGGCCTTATTTCTGCTCTATAGCTATGATTTTCTTTTCATTCTTTGTTAATATGCTGGCTAGTTCAAAGAACTCCAGATTTAGGGGCTAAGAAGTAGTAATAAGATTATAAAGCCCCAGCCCCTATTTCAACAGTGCCTTGATCACACATATAATTGCAACAGGTAACGATCAATTCTCTGTTTTGGGTGGCTTAAAACTCTGAAAAGAGGAGGTATAACCCATACACTCAGAAAAGTCTGTAGTAATGCCTCAAAACAGAAGAGCAATATTGTAAAAACTAACAAACTGGACTATACATTATTTCTCTCTCTCCAGAGATGTAGATCTAAAGCTCTACCTCATCACAACCGCATGCTTAAACTACCAAGTCATCATAAGGGTAAATGTCAGGATAAATGCTTTAAAATTGTCCTTCCCTGTATTATTAAAATCACTATGAACTATTAAAATTAAAAGGCTCTCTAAAACATAATTGACTTTTTCATTATTTATCTGCTACTGCCACTGTTCGCTTCCACACATGCAAGTAGTATGTCCCCAGAGGGGTGTTTCATATCAGTATAAATGTGTATTAAATGTTTTGCCTCTGGCCTTTTAGAAATAGCGCAAATGCAGCTGTGTTTGTGCATTTATAATTTCAGGACGTGAGCCAGCCTCTCAAGGAAGTCTGCAGTTGGCAGCTCATACTGGCTTTTGCGGAGTTTGTAAAATATCCGCTACTAGGGACCGGGGTGTTTGTGGTGACAAATGCTGTGGACTGCTGCTCTGCTCTGTCATGGAAGTTCCAAACTCAAACTTTTTTGTAGGCAAGA
The DNA here is from genome assembly GCA_013399855.1 of Oxyruncus cristatus. Classification (NCBI taxonomy): domain Eukaryota; kingdom Metazoa; phylum Chordata; class Aves; order Passeriformes; family Cotingidae; genus Oxyruncus; species Oxyruncus cristatus. The sequence goes on from VXAY01002656.1 coordinate 313,702, forward strand.
GGTGTCAGTCAGTGTCTTGAATCTGCTGTGGCTGGCCAGTTGTGTCTACAGCCTCTGTATATGCATGTATCTGCGCATGTGTTTGCACAGAGACACGGGGAATAAGAGTTCTAATGAGTCTCCTATGACTATTTCAATGCTAAAAAGCCCTCACATACATTTAGTCCCTTCTAAGAAGGGAATAACACAATTTTCTTACTTGATGTCTATCATAAACTAAGACCATATTGTTTGCTGTGAGACCTGCTAGATTTGTAGTTATACTTGCCTTTCTATTCATATCAGAACAGCAGAAATTACCTAATTACATTAGGACTTCAGATTATGGTTATGTGAAACATTATGCCACAAGTAAATTGATTCCAACTAGCCCTCTGCCGCTCTCTTACCAACAGGATAAGAATGAAATGCGGAATAGTACAAACCAATAAACTTTCTTTGAAGCAAAAAGCTGATTATGCTTTCATGTAAAGGAAATCTTAGCAGATTATGCAAAATACATCAAACCAGATTTCATCCCCAGTGCTTGTCATTTATTACATAGTAAATGCAGCATGCATAAGAGAAACTCATACTAACTTTCTATAGAAAAAATACCTCTAGCCATTTGTGTGCATTCATTGTAACTCACCGTTCCTATTCCCAAAGGAGTGGTTTGGATGGAAACATAATGAGCTTTATTTGAAAGCAGTGGAGCTCTAAAATTTGCATTTCTTTTGGTAATGTTGGGACTATTTCAGTCAGAAACAGTCTGGAATTTACAGTGAGCACCCTTGCAACATGGAGCATTGAACAGAATGACCCTTCAGCAGTGTTTGTACATTTAACATACTTACCAGGGTGAGTGTTCCTGGGTAACAGCTGGTCAGTGAACTCTGTCCAGGCAAGTGCAGCATGAGGAAGGAGCACGAACTGGCCTTTGTGGTGCAAGACAGTGATGTGGGATCACAGTTAGGGTGGCCAAGGCAGAAATACCACTATTGACTTACCCTTGGCCATCAGGACTTTAGTAGCAGAAGGTACCTTAAAGATCATCTCATTCCAACACGCTGCCATGGGCAGAGACACCTTCCACTAACCAGGTTGCTCAGAGCCCCATCCAACCTGGCCTTCCCTGGGCAATTTTTTCCGGTGCCTCACCACTAAAGATCATCTAGTTCCAACCCCATGGCAGTGGGGTTGCTGAACGCAAAGATCTTTAGGGTGCCTTCCAACCCAAACCATCCTATATGATTCTATGTTTTTCAGAGCTACAGGGACCCTCACTCTGTAATGTTGACGGGCACAGAGGGGTAGGCATGAGAGAAGGGCTGTTTGGAGTTGAAATCAAACAAAAGCATTTTTCATGTGTCCTTTTGTGATTCCACAGGCTGCACTGTCCTGGGCCATGTGGTCACGCCGTGCTGTGCCCAGGATCTCTGAATCTCCAAGGGTGCAGAGCAGCAGCCATAACCCTATGGCAATCCAAGCTGTGGCATGGCAGGAGGCAGCTGTCAGTAGTGTGACTGTGGCAGGTCTGGTTCAGAGGAGGGTGGGGTAACAACAGAATCAGGTGCCACAGGCAAGGAGAACAGAGGCACCTGGCAAAGCTGGGAACTGTACTCTGTGATGGTTGCTTACTACTGAAACCAAAAAGTTCTTGTGTTTATGTATTAAGTGCCCCATTGGTTCTTATTAATTCAGTGTGAGTTTTGTTTTGTTTTGGGTTTTTTTTGGTTTTGTTTGTTTGTTTGTTTCTTTGTGGGGTTTGTGTTTGTTTTTTTTGTGGGGGGGTGGGTTTTTAAATTTGTTTTGGGTTTTGTTTTGGGTTTTGGTTTTGTTTTGTTTTGTTTGTTTGGTTTTTTTTAATTCAGAACATTTTATGGCTAAGGTGTTTTATGGTCTTTTCCTCTCAGTAAACTGCAAAACGGAGCTTACAGCTCCTCTCCCACCCCTCCCCAGGACATGCTGTATTTAATCCTGACATCCCAAGATATGTAATTTGATGAGTTAGCTGAATCTTTTTCTACGCTGAGAAGAGCACCTAAGCATTGGTGTGCTGGTTGTTTTGTTTCCTACTGGCTGGTACATCCAGCAAACAATCCGGCTTCATTCCTTGTCCCCACAATCACAGCATTGTACAGTGCCACACATCAGCATCGACGGATTTGTGATTCATGGTGCCTCACCGTACCAGAGAGTGAATCAAAGGGCTACTGAAGTGTCACAACCTTAAAAAAAATGATGTAGCTGAACCTAGAATTTGTTTTGTTTTGATAGCTTTTGTTTAAACCAGGCTCCCAAGTATTTCTCTGTTAAAAACACTTTCTTCTGACATAAAATTATAAAAAGTTGTAAAATTACCTTAGTTGAAGGGTAAATCAAATCATCATGAGTCTAACATCAGCCTTAGGAAGTCATTCCTTTAGTTTATAGCTACTGATGTCGCCCTGTCACTGGGGTACTTTGTTGTTTTTACCCAGGCTGTGCATCCTCAATATGACAGATTTTATCGGCAAGAGGGCCACTGCCTGGGGAACCAGAGCTCAGGGAAGACAACTGCAGACATGGTTTCGTTAGCAGGGTGTTCCTGTGACAACAATATGTTTGCTGAGGATTTGTGTCACTTAAGGAAGAGAATTTGTGCATGCAGCAGAAAGGCTGGACATTGGTGGCTGACTTTATATTTTCAGTTGTCCACACACCGTACAAACTTGTGATTATAAAAGGCAGTGTAAATACAGTGGTGTAAACCACGCCTTAAAGGATTTTCCACTTTCTCCTCATGCCAGTGCTACATGGGAGCATTGCTGCCTGAATCCTCGTGTTGTGATATCTTGCCAATACACAGTGATGTAATGTTATGCAACTTCATTATGCAGTGACACAAATACCATGGAGCTGAAGCACTGCTTTCAAGAAAAATTTCTTCCAGCAGTAAAAACAATGCTTACATGAGCAACACAGACCCAGGTTTTTGGTAGTAAAGCAGCTCCAGGTCACCAACTCTTTTGAGTCAGCACATCCTGAAATGAAGCAGAATGAATTCTCATACCTTCAGATACAAACTGTCACAGTTTAGACAAGTATAGATACTTTATACCTCAGGAGATGCGCCTAAAAGTAGGACCTCATATACCAGTCTGGGAAAAGCAAAACCGTGTGTCAGTCTGTTATGCCTTTTCTCTACATGGTGGCTGTAATGTGCAGTGAAGTGAGGTAAATGTGGGACAGAGCACAGCCACTGCAGCAGTCCTGACAACAATACTTGGGACGTGTCTCCACTAGTGTTTTAGTTCAGAGCAGAAGTGTATTTTTGATGCAAATCTCCTGATCTCTCTATTGCCTGTGTTTCATTTTGCATCAGGAGCTGCTTTTGAGTGGAGGGGTTAGATTCTGTTGAGTGAAATTAAATTCGAAAATGTTCTCCGGCAGTGTACCCAACATGCTCACACCTCAGTAGGCATTCAGTCCAGAGGACCCAAATGAAGGTGATTTGAACTGAAAAAACCCCTGGAACATGCATGGTGTGCATGTCAGATCCTCAGCACCAACTGTGTGTATAGAGCATCGACTGTGCAGATTCTTGCTCTACTTGACCTTACCATGCAGATTTAACTCGATCTGATTTTTAAGAGAAGTTGAGAAGACCCGCTGAAAATTAAGCTCCTAAGTTTATTTCTCTCATTTTGCCCATAAATGAAATTGACCAAGTGAAATTTTTACTCCTCCATAGACTATGATCAGCAGTGAACTAGTGCTTGCACATATCACTGTAAGGTACCTGTCGCTGCTATAAATGCGCTGGTAATGATGAGGAAAAGATGTTATTTTATTCTATAGTTTCTAAAATATTTCACAACTTACACAACTGGTAAATGCTTGAGTTGTTGCTGAAAATGCAGCCCCTTCCAGATTAGAATGTGTCAACTGAGTCAGCACACAAAATTACAGTAACTATAGGAAGAGGAGGGGAAAAAAAGGAAATTGCATAAAAAATTCCATGTCCAGGTAAAATCAGCATATTGTAAGCCAAATTAGATTTGGACTAGCATTTGCCTCTGCCTTTATAATAAGATTCATTGTGATTTTTAAATACTCAGGATCCTCCCAGCTACATTTCATTTGCAAACATTTCTGAAATGCTCAAATTCAATAAACTAAGGCAGAAGTCCGAGACAAAAATTGTTTCTTATAGTAGAATACTAAGAGTACTCATAGTACCCTTGGTAATTTTCCTGTCTGCATTTTTAAAAGGAAAGGCATTTAAGATACTGTTCAATGTAAAGACTTCGATTGATAAGTAAATGTTAAACAGTGTTTGGGGAATGCTGGTTGTTATTAGTTACAGCTGCATTTTCAACAGTTCATACTAGAACTTTTTTTTCTTAAGCAGAAGCAAACAGGAAGCATAACTCTTTCAGTATCACCACTGATTCAGATTTGATTCAACTAGGAAAGCAAAGTCTGTAGTAACAAAAATTTTAAAACCTTATTTCCTTCCTGGAACAGGAAATGTAAAAATAAGAGTAGTCAACTTCCAAATCCTGCTGAAAGAGATGAAAATATCTCATTTTTTTTTCCAAAAAAAAAGAAAGCTTTATTTTGTTTTTGAACAGGGAAGGATAGTGACCCAACCAGCTTCAGATATGAATATGCAGCATGTTAAAGGAGCTCTGACAGAAAACACAAAAGCACACAGAGATTGTAGCTACCTTGATTTTCAAGATCACTATTACAAGCTCTGAAAAAGTGTGAATCAATTTAATCAATCTGTGAACTATGACCCACTGTCAATCCATAAAATGTTAAGACTCTAGACAGTGAAATACTTGCTGATTTCTGACTGTTGCAAGTCAGAGAACAGTATCAGTACCCCAGTTAAAATCCCAGTTAAAATAGCTGTGATTATAACATGTAATTTAATTTTTCTAAAATCACAACATTTTCTTAATTAGATGTCAGGTGCTTTATTTGTTGAGCAAATTGGCAAACACTAGTGGTATATAAAATGTTTCAGAGCCTCTCATTTTTGTTTTCTTTTTTTTTTTCCCCTCAACCACTATTTGGCCTGCTAATTCAAAAGGCTGTGAAACAGGTTTCTTACTGCCCAGCTTTGGGCTTGGATATTGATTCTCAGCTAGAAACTTCCTGTCCAAATTCTCTTTTTCTCTTCATCAGCTTAAAGCCACAGTTTGAAAAATGGATGTTTTCGTTTCTCATGTCCTGTAGAGAAGCTTCATGTTTAGGAGACTTACTAGTCCAAACAGGTAAGCCACAAAAACTGCACAGTTCAAGCCCCAGTTGTCTTGAAGTGGGAGCCTCAGAGTCTAAAAATCTTCTTCTGCTGGAGTTATGAGAATCACCATGTTTGGATAATCATACTCATTTTTCAAGATAAGGAGACAGGAGAAAAGTTTTGATTTTGTGTCTGATGCATGGTCAGCTACTTGACTAAAGAAGCAGTCATGTTTGGGGACTTGAACAGATGAACCTCTCTCAAACTACTGAGGCCAACTCCTCTTCCATCTTAGAGCTGGGAATTTTCTTCCAGAATACTTTCTTGGTAGCATCCAGCAGCTTGCACTCACCTCCTTCTGCAAATACGATTTACATGATTAGCTGGAACTGAGTCAACACCCCCAGACTAGGGCACAGGATACAGGAGGATTTTAGTATGAGTTGGGTTTCCTGGAGGGAAGTCCAGCTAAAGAGGAGTCTTGCATTCTCTCCAGTCTATTGTTCAGTCTGACTTGGACCCTGGCCTTTTCTGTTTATTTATTCAGGCAGCCCATCTCCCTGCACACCAATCTGTATGTGTACAGTAAACACTGGAAGTTCATTGTAGTGGTAATAACCCATTGCAGCTACTAAATTCCACATCTTCCTGGGTCAGCTGCTAACCCTGGTTCTTTCTGCCCTCTTTTCCCTGCTGGCAGGGTCATGCAAGAAGGTAGGTGCAAGCAGTCTGTATCCTGTGCATATCCTGAGCACTGCTGCATACGACAGTTTTCATCAGATGAAAAAAATATGATTATGTCAGCAAAACGCCTTTTTTCAAAGCTAATAGAGGTGACAGAAATTTATTATTTCTATTAAATTTAATTTAACCCTTATGTTAATTTAAAAATTTGGATATTTCTTTAAACCTTTACATATTTATAACAGGTAAAACTTGTATTTGGTTAATTTTATGACCCCTGTGTGTAGAGAAGAGAGCAATATGGAATCAGATTATAACTAATTAGAATTGACTTCATTGACTTTGCAGTTCAGGCTGTGGCTATGTATTTGGCAGCAACATAGCTTGCCTCTTGTTAACATTGTTCTTTCTCTTTGCCTCCTATCAGGAACATATGCCATGGAGTTTTCTCCAGCAAGAAGACATCTGCTCCTCACAAACTTTGGAAAATATGGATGTGAAAGTACAATAAAAGGTATCTGCAATTACAGGGAAAGATTGCAGGAAGCACCTCTTGCTACCTTTGACTTAGCTGATACAGGTAAAAACAGTAGTGGAGATGACTGGAAAAGTCCTCTTTCCATATGCTTTTTCTGTTCCTATGATCCACCTAAGGCATCTATTTTTGGCTACTGTCTGAGAGAGAAAACTGAGCCAAAGGGACCCATTCTGGCCCTTAATATGTTACATTGCCTAGTAACCCAATGCAAGCTGCCTGGGGTCCCTGCTAGCCTACCTGAGCCAGAATTATGCAATCAGACAGGTGTCCTATTTCCAGTTGCTTATAACAATTGGATAATTAGACAGCAAGAGATGAAGCAAGCCTCTCTTAGTGGTAGGATGTATTGGGTCTGGCTGAGCTGGAGTTCATCTCCCCACAGTAGCCCTCGCAGTGCTGTGCTTTGCACTGGTAGCCAGAAGGGTGTTGATAACACACTGGTGTTTTGGCCACTGCTGAGCACAGCACCAGCACTGTAACATTCCTTCCTCAATCAAGGGCAAGGTCCTGGGAGAGGACCCAAATAGACCAGCTGACCCAAACAGACCAAAGGGATATTCCATACCATGTGACGTCAGCTCAGATATAAAAGCTAAGGCAAGGAGCAGGAAGGGGGGCATTCATTGTCTCCAATGGCTGCCTGCTGAGGAACCATCACATGTGCCGAAGCCCTGATGCTCAGGAGTGGCCGATCATTGCTGCTGATGGGAAGCAGAGAATAAACCATGTAATCTTTCGCTTCGCTTTTGTCCACACAAGCTTCCACTTCGCTTTAGCTTTAAATAAACTGCCTTATCCCAAACCACGAGTTGTTTTTCCACCTTGCTCTCTCCCTTGTCCTGGGAAGGGGAGTGATAGAGCAGCTGGGTGGGCACCTGGCATCCAGCTAAGGTCAACCCACCACATAGGACTACTAATTTTTAAACAGGTTGATAATTCATGGTGAGAATGGATCTGTCAGTCAGCACACAGGTGCGCTTGCTTTTGCATCTCAGTTCCAAAATCCCCTACCTAGTCCTGAACATCACCTCCCCCTCACTGAACAACCTGTGTGCTAGGCTGTGTACAGCCTAATACATGGTCCCTTCATGAAGCAGGTTCCCCAGCTGCAGGGAAACACCACAGTCTGTTGCTTTTTGCTTATGTTCCTTGTCCCAGACCCCCTGGCCCGGGAAGTAATGCAGTGCCAGTCAGGCACTGCTTTGCTGAGGTGTCACTAGAGCTATTTTTCTTCATGGTTCAGGACTGTGTCTTTCCTTAGCCATGACCTGGCAGATGCACTTTCTCTTGCAGAGCAAGGATGGAAGAGAGGGTGCCTGCCCAGGGCATGGTATGCATGGATTCGGTAAATAATCCAGAGTTTAACTGTTTAACTTGGAACATTTTTGCCATTTTGATTTCATATGTTTCAGCAGGGTGTGAAAATAATGGGGAAGGGAGGGACGGGGAACATGAAGAAAAAGAGGCAAGCTGGTTTACTTGCTGAATGTTATTGGTTGCAAAGCCCAAGTGTTGTCCCTGTGTGTGTTCCAATGAGTTGGCACCGCACACACACACACACACACACACACACACACACACAAAACCTCATATTTCCTTTATGAATGTCTGAAATTCCAGTCTGGCCTGGCAGAAGGCTAAGTTCCACATAAAGAGCAGTCTCCATGGAGAGCTTTTGAAAATAAATCAAAAACCTGAGAGACTGAGAAAAATTCTGAGAACTGGAGATGTTTCAAACCAATTTGCCCAGCTTCATATTGGCACAGTTGGGATATGACTGTCCTCCACACAAACACAGAACCATAGAGACAGATTCCACAGCTGGTATTCAGAAACCCATGCTGGCTCACTGGAGGAGAGCGTGTCTGTACACAAAGCCATGTGGCCACCATAAAATATTGCTCATAAGCCATATGAACATGTGCATATGCGATTTTCTAGTTAAATACATTTATTCTGACAATCACAAGCTGAATTCCACAAGTGCACAAAGACTCCTCCTATGAAGAAGGTTGATGAACAGTCTGCATCTTCATTTATGCAGCACTTTTGGCATCTTATATCCTTCCTCCTGATTTATAGTGTTTGTGGTGTAAAGGCTATATGTGATAAGAATAGATAATTTGGGATCAGAAGCATCTGGTAACATGAAGGAATACTCCATGAAGCTCTCCTTCACTTTAGCATCCCCATACTTCCCACAAGCCATGCATATTCTAGTATTTGCACCTTACTCTGTACAATGAAATGCAGTCCACATTTCAGACGCCAACACTTGTCCACCAAGCCTTCTCAGACTCTCTAGTTTAATCCTGCAGTTCAGTCTCATTGTATCCATCACTTTTATTCCAGAAGTCACTGATGCTCCTATGCAGGACAAGAGCATCTATTCAAAGAGTTTGACTGCTCCAGAAAGAAGCATACAGTTACCGAGTTAAAACTCACTAATTCCACCAATCCCATTCTCTGTGCAGATAAACTCTCAATAGCCAAGGGTTTTCTTCTCCCCCCTGTAACTCCCCAGCCTTGTGCCCCACAGCACAACCACATTCTTGGACAGACAAAATAAGCTCCTTTAGCTAGTAAAGGCATCTTCCAGTGTGTTTGGTCAGCACTGTTACATCTGGAAGAAACAACAGGGTATTTACAGTGGAAGTCGAAGGCAGACAAGTAAATAAGCACCCATCTGTAAACCTGTAAATTCAAACTATAGCACCTGGTTGCATTCTATCATTCCTCCATTTATCAAGGAAGGCAGGGTCATCTCTGGGAGGTGAGGCTAAGTTGTCAGCAACTGTGCCAAATGAGTAACATAAACCACTCAACAACAAATGAGAATCCTGCTCCTAGAGAAAAAGGCATGTCTGCCCATCATCCCACCAACTGCAGGATGGCTGGGAGGCTTCAAGTCTCTCCTACATTCTTTATGGATATAAATATAGGGAGAGCTACTGTGATCACTTCTGGTACACCACATGATTTCTTCTTGGCCCCTGACTAAACTGATTCTTGTGCCTGTCAGCTCAGGAGGTGAATGTGTCCTTCTGCTGTGTCCACACAGATTTGTTTTCAGCCAGCTCTGAGAGCTGCATCAAAGTGATGGTGCCAAATGGTCTTAGGTGTCTTAAGGAGGAAAGCCTGTTGTTTTCTCGGTATGAGAACTCTACCCCTGGTAGTTGCTTTCACTGCGTTGGAGTGCTTCTGTCTTGCAGAGCATAGCATGGTCCGCAAGAGAGGTGTAGAAAGTGAAAAAAAACATAGACTGAAAACCAAGAGATGAATCACACCAAGTCAGGAATGAGTAAAGGAAGGCACCTTAGAAACCTCCTGTAATTAGAACAGCATAATTTAGCATTCATTCACCAGTAAGAGTCATCTAACATCTAATGAATCACTTGTTTTACCTTAAGAAATAGGTCTTATACCACGTGTGTGTTCTTTTGGGTGTGCAGCTTTGAAAGACAATATAACCCAAAGCTGGTGCCAAGAAACAGTTGATATATGAATTGTCAGACTTCTCTGCAGCTGGTAACTGAGCTGTTGGTCACCTTGCCCAAATTACCTACTGCAGTGACCTCTTCACTGGCACAGGCTACAGATCCTAAGCGACCCGACTGAGCCCCGTGGAGCTGGCTCACAGCAAGGCACTGCACGTGGCAGAGACGCTTGCAGTGCTACTCTTCAGGGCTTTCCTTACGCTAAGAGCACACAGTGAGGTTCTCCTGGACTTCAGGCTGGTATCACTGTTCAGTTAACACAAAACTGGGTCCAATTGTCTTTTTTTCAATGCCCCCAACAGCACAGTCAGGTTGAGCTCACTGTGGGCAGTGAGGGCAGTGCCATTTTTGTAACCCAGTTCATCTTCCTGGTCCAAATCACTATGCAGTCACATATATTTGGTGGTACAAGGGAGGGCCAGTGCTGGGCAGAGCTAACAGTCAAAGCCAGCAGGAGTGAGGTGGCTTTTCAGTAGCAATCACAGCTGATATCAGTGAGACTATGATATGAGACACTGCAGTACATGAAGACAGGATGGCAACTGCCGCAGTAAGTAGAGAAGGAAGGCCAAGAGAGGGATAAAAAGCAACAGGTATTGCTTTCAACATGAAAGGTGAGCACAGTGACATTTGTAGCACTGATCTGCATAAATATGGGTAAAGATTATATTTTTGAAAGCTGGAGGAAAAGATATCACAGTAATGTTGATATGAGGTGACTAAAGTCGGGCTGAGAAATAAAGTCCTTACTCTGTGAGTAAGTAAGGACATTATTCAAAAGAAGGCACACAGAAAATATCTGTAAAATTTAAACATTGCCTGGATATGAGGACCTAGAGAATGAGTAGTCTCATCTAAAAACAACGCCCAAATAAATGTGTGCATGTATGTATTAATAGCTAGTGTAGTAGACTTTGAAAGGAGGAGATAGGACTGGAACAGAGAGTACAATCCTGCACTAGTAATTTAACTGGTTTTACATATGTGAAATTACCTGGAGGCAGGATGAAGGGGAAGAAATGTTACCAAGAGAAAAACCCCTCCAGTAGGAAGCCAAGGATGATACAATGATGAAGCAAGGAAGGAGGCAAAAGGAACCATAAAATCAGGGAAAATGAAGGGCAAAAGGACAGTCACATGTTTCAAAAATGGCTGACATGTCAGAGGAAGATGGGAACTGCTCAGGAGTTTCACTGAAATGTGGTAGTTAGAAAATGTGACTGATGCCTGAGGTTGGTGAAAATTTAGGATGGATGTACAGGATTCCATGTACTGAATTTAAAGATTCAGTTTACTGACCCTGGGGATGAAAAGCAAGAGGCAGATGGAGCAGACAGAAATGCTGGAGAGACAAACGAAGTCAGGAGTGGGATGGGAAGACTTAAAGCAAGAGGATGGAAAGAACAGTCTGTTAAGCTCGCTTTGACCTTTGGACATTTATATTCTGGTTTCTAGCAGAGGTCAGTGTAAGGAATACTGGTTGACACTGCCTTTGCCTGGCTATGATTTGTGGTGTGACTGTAAAGTATCACACACAAACATACTTTAGCTATTTTTTTTTTTTGTTTAGATCTCTCCCTGTGGGCTATTTTGTTTGTCTTCTCCTCCAGTTTTGCCACTGACGTGACAAACAGTGCTCTACAGAGGAGGAAACTTTAGAAACACAGAAATTAGAGATGGAAAATTTCCTCTGTAAAAGATCAACTAGCCCAATGTGCTTGGTAGGCCAAGGGATAAACACTGTATTGTGCTTATTTAAAATACCACAAGAAGTCTCCCAGAACAACTTCTCCACCAGGCAGTGGATCTTACAGCCAAGCCATTGTAAGAGTACTCATCCTAATTTTTTTGGCCTTGTTTCATCCTAGTTTCTCCTTCCTTGCAATACTAAAGTTCTCACTTCTGTAAACTAAAATAGTTGATCTCCCACAGTGTCTATTTTTTGTAGCTTTGTGTCCTACACACCATGCACATCTGTATTTAGCTCTTTCAACTCATATGACAGTGACTCTAAATCAAACCTCATTACTTCTATTTTTTAAAAAATAATAATTCATTTATGTTTGCTGATGTCCTTTTGATGAGAAGATGTTGAAGTTTGAATGCAATATTCCAGGGAGTTTACACTACAGTACCAGTAACAGAGGCCTTTGCTACAGTTTCTGTTTCTGAACTCTACTATCCCATTGTTTTCTTGTTTCTGCCATTTTTTTCCCCTCTTGTCATGTCAAATTATGGGCCTATCTAATTTACCGCCTGCTCTCCTGCTATTTTAGGTCTCTTTTACCATTACAGCTTCTGAGAAGTTGTCTTCCCTATGAATAGCTGGGGTTTGAATTATTTTTGGACAGATGTGGTATAGCTGAGTTTTCCTCTGTAGAAATAAGTTTTGTTTCCTGAATATCACTTATGTCAGAGCTTTGACTTGTAAAACTGATAGAATTATGTACCCTCAACCCCACAGCTTGGAGGTGTTTCCTTCCCTTCTCCTCCCCTCCCCAAGCTTGAAACCATAAAATGAACATTAAATGACAACTAAAGAAAAACTTTTTTATTCTGTTTGAAGGAGTTGTTTAAGCTTCACAGCATCACTGATACATGGAATTTTCTCACTACAGTCTGAAGAGAAAGATGAATCGCATTGTTAAATAATTTGCACAATGTCGCTGAGGACTGTCCTCACTGTCTGAGTTGGGATAGGCGGTTGCTGCTCCCATCTTATCCTCAGTTGTCTGCCCCACACTCCTCGCTAGAATATGCAAGGCAACTTCAAGTGTAGCTACTGCCTTTGCTGTCAAAATCATCCACTTTAGTTGGAGTCAACTTTTTCTTGCTTGCCCCTCCTTCCCCCCCCACTGGCCAGATGGAGTAAATCTGCTATCTTAGCAGATGGAAGAGCAAGAGATCCTTGTGGATAGGATAAGAATAAAACATAGGATAGTGACTTAGCCTGGTTCAGCTGCAACCCTCAGCTCTTCGAAAATTAGTGCCAGAATTAGGAATGCTCTTCAGAAATGGTGACTCTCCTCATTGCGCTACTCATAGACCACACTGTGGGTCTTTTCCCAGAACTCATTTCTGGGAAGCAAACGATGCTGAAGACCTGTTGGATCACACAGCCAAAGCAAAGGCGATACATTGTGGGTTCGTCCCATTATCAAGTGCATTATAAAGCAAACCAATAAAAGGTCACATCTGTTAGTCACAACTCTGGTGGTTAGGTTTGTATTGAACAGCAGGCTGTGTGAGAGCAGGACGTGTGTGTGCTCAGTCTTGCTATAGAGCGTGCTACAGAGAGGATGTGTGGTGTTAAGGCAGAGTGTCAAAAACAAAATTAAGGCTGTAGCTATTTTTCACATATCTGTTCATTATATAAATGTAGCAATATCGCTGGTGTTGGTGCTTGCCTGCTTTTCAGTGTGAGATGATGCTGTAGAACAAGGCCACAGAAGAGCCCATTTGTCTCACACAAAGCACACGGTAGTGCATTTGCACCATGTATTGTCTTTGGGGCAGAGAGCAGACATCTATAAATTATCACTTGCCTGTGTAAGGCAAGGAGCTTTCTTTGAAAACCATATTCTTCTCTTTTTGCTCAAATCAAAGCTAAAAGGGAAAAAGGAGCAATTAAATATCATTTTTCTAATCTGTCAACCTAAACATAACACTTTTCTCTTCAGATCTCTTTCACTGCAACCTTATTCCCCTTGGGCAAGATTTAGGGCAGGACTTATGTTATCTAACTTTGAAAGCTTGGGGCATTTTCCATAAACTCAGAGAGCTAAAGTTAGGTAAAATTAATCCCACCAAAGTATTTAATCTTTTTTCTGCTGGGCTAGTGTTTCTAGATGTCTTTCTTGTCTGCTCTTGACATATATTAAAGTCTCCCCAGTACCTGTTCTCCTGCATAACTGGGAGCCCTCCGTCCCAGTGACAAAGACGATTTCCTTTTCACAGAAGCCTCACTCCTTTCCTAATGAGGAAATCCAAGAGGACCCCCCCCTTCCTCTTGGTGTGGTGGTGGGGATCTTTTCAGTTTTTTCCTTCTTCTTCTCCTACAAGTGGGAGTCCAGCCATACATCAGGATGGTCACAGTAAGTCTGTGTTAGTCCTCAAGCTAGAACCAAATGGCAAACAGTTTCCCCCTCATAAACCCAGAGTTCCACAAGTCTCCATGTGCAGGAATTTGTCCCACACCTGAAACATATTGTCAAATTTTGATTCATAATCCTGTGAGTTAAAATTTGGGGAAAGATTGTTCTGGTTTTTTTTTAGAAAACCTGGGAATTTCTCTCAGATGGAGGATGCCACCTGAACAGTTATGTCAGGTCACCATTCTCTTCAGCTGCAAATTCCTTAGGGTTTTTGCTGACCCATGGAGAGCAGTTCAAGTATGATAAATCACATCATTGCTTTGCAGTCAATCTAGCCACAGTGACAGTCACTTCCCAGCTGTATCATGAGCCACAGATTGAGATCACCACTCAAACTCCACTTCAGCAATGCTGTCTCTGAGAAACAAGTAACTGTTGGCTTGAAAAACAGGTGCAGAATGAATGACAATATACACTTTTAATTGTTAGTAAATTAACAGATATTATATGCTGCACAAGTATCAACTGTCATCATATGCCACATGAGCCTGGGACAAGAACCATGTTTTTGTATGTGTTCACACAGCTTGCAGTATTTTGTCTGCAAGCCCCAAATGCTGATTTTGTGTTCATAATAGTAAATCCTGTTTGTATAACTAGTAGTAGAAATTGGCATCAGGTAAGGCTCACAGTACCTGAGAATTTGTTTTGCATATCTAGAGATAGAAAAGGAGGAAGAGAGACATGAGAATACATCTCCTACAAATACATCCAGCAACTGTTCTCATCTAAGCTTCATGTGGATATCTACAGAACAACTTAAAAGTGTTAAAGGATCCCAGCATGAGCTAATGGATTAACACACTGGTTCCAGAGCAGCATCAACTTTTCTCATTCTAAGACCAGATGCAACTCAGTTGTAAAGTTACGATTTGAATTATCTTAACAAGTAGTGCATTGGTTTATTAAGCATCACAAGTATCGTGCATAAACTAATTCACAGAAGGCTCTTAAACGGAGAAAATTACACTATCTTAAAAATTTGGTTTGTCTCCTTTAAACACGTAAAAAATTTAGTGTTTTAAACTGATGAGTAGCTCTCCAAAAGTCGGGGTAACAATTTGCCTTACATGTTCCGTGTGATTGCTCCCTGACTGCAGCTAATTGTGGCTTTTAATCTCTTTAAGGACCCTGAATAACAAGTGATTTTTTTTTCAGCAGTTTCCTGTCTGATACCTGCTTGTAGATTGTGACAGCAGAACACAGCAAACTGCACAGGGCTGCGGCTACCAGAGGAACCTTGAACCATGAGACCAAAATAAAAGAAGCCCTATCTTTAAACGGCACATCCCTTTCCCCGTGCTGCACGACCCGTTTCTTTATCTGTAGCTGGGTGCGAAGGCAAATTCCACGCCCTGAGCCGGGCCTGCGAGGAGGCGGCGGCAGGTCCAGCATCTCTCGGCCGAGTCAGCGAGGCGCGGGGCCGGCGAGACGGAACACCCCGCGGGACCCGGGCCGGCCGTCTTTCCCCGAGAAGGGCCTCCGGAGCTCCTCCATCCTTACCCTTCCCTTTCTTTGGCTAAAGGTCAGAAGAATTTACACTTCCTGACTCTGACGGGACAGGACTGGTCGGTGCGAGCTACCCCCCTCCGGGAGAGGGATGGGAGCCGGGGGAGACAGCGCGGCTGCCCCCGCTCCGCCCGGCCCGGCCGGCTCTTGCCTCGGCGGGGAGGAGTCAGCCCGGGGCAGGCGGTAGAAGCCAGGGCTGGCCAGCCGCCAGGACGTGCAAAATCCTGGCCGGTGGGTGGCAAATTTCGCCAGATCGCGGCGAGGAGGCAGCGCGTCCGTCCGTCCGTCCGTCCGTCCGTCCGTCCCGCGGCTGGCGGCGGCGCGGGGAGCGGGGCGCGGG
>VXAY01002656.1:329663-407339 GCA_013399855.1 Oxyruncus cristatus
CCCCGCCCGCTCCGCAGCCCGGCCCCGGGTGAGTGCGAGCCGCGACCTCGGGCTCCGGCCCCTCTCGGACTGGGGGCTCGGGGCGGCCCGGCCCGGGGGGCAGCGGGGCTGGCGGCGATGCCGCCGGCAGCGAGAAGGGGATGTTTGCCGGGGGGCGGCTTGCGCAAAGGAGCGGGCTGGGCCGGCTGCCCTCGCTCGGCGGTGCCTCTGGAGCACAGCGCTGGCATAAGACCTGGGTAAGTTCTCCATTTAAAAATATTAAAAATAGACCCTCCGGCTCCATAGCGCTGCCGAGTGAGTCATTTCCAAACCAAATGTCTCCGTCTAACCCTTCCCCCCAGGAGACGCAATAATTCTGAAACCAGGGGTGGAGGGCAAGAGATTTTTCTCCCGTCTTTCTCTGAATAAATTGAATTAGCACGTAGCTGTAAGAGAGGAGACAAAAGCCATAAGAGTAGATGGCCACCTGTTTAAAGAAGTGAAGTGTATCTCCACTCTTTTCTCTCTTCTCTTGGGCCTCTCTCCCATTGTGATGCCACTCATCTTTCCCCAACACTGGGAGCCTCTCTGTCCTAGGAATATTTCCAGTGCTTTCCATTTTCGTGGACATAATCTACTTTTCAGTTCTTACAATGGCCAGACACATACCCTGTCTTCTCCATGGGACATCAGCCACAGCTACATGTCATTCCAGCAGTGACTCCAGTCAACACAGCTCCTGACTGTCTATGCTGAAAAGAATAGTCCAAAGCACAGCTATTTTTTCCCACCTTTTCCAGTCATATGATGGTTTGTTCAAGTAAGTGGGTTGTCTTGACCAGAGGGATATTTTGTTTGTCAGAAACAAGTGCTGAGCATATTTATAGGCGATGCTGCAATTCTGTAGTGTGAAAGGTTTTGGTTATGCAGAACACATCGGTACCTGGATCAGCATGCAAGACTTGTTCACATCTTGCATATAGTGCTGTATGTGCATGTATATTTAATGTATATACCCATAGATCATATTTCATGTTGAGGCAGTGTGCACAAGACACAGAAGCTGATATGCAGGCTGCGTGGTTTTTTTTCTAAAACAGATACCACAGTCCAACTGTGCAGTAGCCCCTAATAGAATAGATCTAAACCAGAGGAGACGAGACATTGTGGTATACTAATGACCACCTAGCTGGGGTAAAATTCTGTCCTCTGACCTCTGTGAAGAACTTTGTTAGCGTTTTAACAACAAAAAGTGATCTATAGTTGAAAATCTGTGCAGTAAATTATGCCAGCTATTTTACAGCCGTGACAAGGATGTTAGGTTTGAGAACATGTTTTGTGGTAGCAACCCAAAGCTTAATGACTTGTCTGTGTAGTTAAGTGGAGAATCGTGATGTAAAAGCATTTACATTCTTTTTTTTATTTTTTTTTCTGCTTAGATTCAATTTCTCCTATTAAAGCCACTTATATTTTTTACAGCCAAGGCAGACCATTGTGATTGATTGACCTGTCACATAGGATGCAGAGTGCTGAGAGATTCCTACAGAAGGCATGCAACTTTTCTTTTAGCTGTAACATGGGAGACATTCATGAACTCAGGGCTGCTACCAAAGTATGGAACCAGAAAAAAGAAAATATTCTCTTGTGTTCCGAAACACAAGAAAAAGCAGACTTCAGGTTTCAAGTAAATGCAAATTTCACAGCAATCTAGGACAATGTATGCTCTTGATACACAGTTCATAGACAATGAATGGCATTCTCGCTAGGGAAGGAAAGTTCTTGGATTTGGGTCAAAAAAATCTGCTTTTTGGTGAAGCTAGGAAGAAACTTTTCCAGAGGTGGATTATTCTGTGGTTGTCTATGATGGGGGTGTCTGGAATCTCTTACTGAAATAGCAGTCAAGTCAGGTTAGGTGTGTTGCACTGAGCTCTACGTGGATGGTACCTGCAAGTTGGAAGTTCCAAGGGTGAACAGGGAAGTACAAGTGCACTCAAGCATTTATGGGAGTCTTTTTTGCTCTGTCAGTTTAATAGCAATATTTCCTTTTGGCAATTTTGCAGCGGAGCTAAGGTGACAGTTTCGCATTTGTCTTCCCCCTTTAAGATAAAATTCTTTGTAATTACTTTTATTCAGTGTGTTTATGGGCTGTCTGATATCACCTGAAACTCTGATAAGACTTTCAACGTTCACTTTCAAAGTTCAGCTAGAACACAGGTAGTGTTTACTGACTCCTCAGTCTCCTTTGGAGGAATTTCAATTCCTTAAATTTCCAGCAACCAAAGACACAGAGTAGATGAGATATTTAACCTTTTATTTGGTGTTGCTTCCATTCTTATGGAAAGAGTGGAGGAATGGGACTTGAATGCATCATCAAGGATTTAAAAGTAGAAGACACGTAAGTACTGGAATTTAATCCTTTTTGGGCTCATATTAAATGAGTTCAGCTTTCATGTGACTTTCTTAGGTGCCAGTGGTATTTGTGGCTATTTTTCCCCATAATGTATGGCCTTTTGTACTCATTGTTTCTGCTGATGTGAGTTCAAGCATAAATATACACTAAGTATGTGCTGGGTTCCAGGGCTTATTCAGTAGGGCATAACAACCCATTCTTACTACACGAGATGGACTTAAGTGCAGCTCAGAGGATGGAAGACTGTACTCAGGATTTTAGCAAAACCCCAGTTACACTAGAGCTGGTTGAGGATAGGCTCTGATGTGTAAGCAGCTGATTAACTGCCATGTTTTGTAGCCCGAGGGTTAAAAATGTGGGGCATACTTATGTGTGTAATAACAACAACAGGAATGTGGAAACAGAAACCAAACAAAAAGGAATAAGAATGAAGTGCAAGAAAACACAAAGATAATAGATTGTCCTTCTAGTCACAGCAGAGATAGTTCCAAAAATAATTGCAGTTGCTGACTTATTGTTTGGTTTTGATAAAATGTATCCTAAATGCTTTCTGATTAGTATTCCTATAAAATTAAACATGTAATTATATTTAGACTGATATGACCTTTTTGCTTCTGAAATTGTGTTTTTCTTTCACTTCATGCTTCTGTCTCACATACAATCATGGAAATATAGAATGTTTTGAGTGAGAAGGGACCTTAAGGATTATCTAGATCCAACCTTCCACTAAACCAGGTTGCTCAAAGCACCATCCAGCCTAACCTTGAACAATTCCAGGGGTGGGGTATCCATGTTCTCTGGGCACCTGTTCTAGTGTTTCATCACCCACGGTACAGAGCTTCTTCCTAATGTCTAATCTAAACCTACCCTCTTCCAGCTTAAAGCCATTCCCCCTTTACCTATCACTACATGCCCTTGTAAACAGTTCCTCTCCAGCTCTCTTGTAGCCCCCTTTAGGAAGTGGAAGGCTGCTCTGAGGTCTCCTCAGAGCCTTCTCTTCTCCAGGCTGAACAACCTGAACTGTCTCAGCCTGTCTGTGTAGGAGAGGTGGTCCAGTCCTCTGATCATCTTTGTGGTTCTCCTCTGGACTCGCTCCAGCAGGTCCTAATCCTTACTGTGTTGGGGGCCCCAGAACTGGATGCAGTACTCCAAGTGGGGTCTCATAAGAGCAGAGTAGAGGGGAAGAATCACCTCCTTTAACCTCCTAGCTTTGCTGCTTTTGATGCAGCCCAGGATATGGTTGTCTTTCTGGGCCATGTCAAGTTTCTCATTCATCAACACCCCCAAGTCCTTCTCCTCAGGGCTGCTCTCAATCCATTCTCTGCCCAGTCTGTATTTGTGCCTAGGATTGCCCTGTCCAGGTGCAGCACCTTGCACTTGGCCTTGCTGAACTTCAAGAGGTTTGCATGGGCCCACCTCTCAAGCCTGTTGAGGTCCCTCTGGATGGCATCCCTTCTCTGCGGGGGTGTCAACTGCTCCACACAGCTTGTTGCCATCAGCAAAGTTGCTGAGGGTGCACTCGGTCCCACTGTCCATGTCACTGACAAGGATGTTAATTGGTGCCGGTCCCAGTACTGACTCCTGAGGAACAACATTCCGCTCTGCTGGACAGTGCTCGACGCTGCTTTCCAAGGAGCCATTGACTGCAACTTCGAGTGTGATCACTTTCAAGAAAGCATGCCTGTGGCTTGTCTGTTCCCCTCTTGTAGTTTTGTGAATTTGTTTGTGAATTTCACTGCATTTGACCAGGGAAGAAGTGGCCTAAAAGAATGAAGTTTCTCTGAGCATTGTGGAAATATATTTAGAGCCCGTGCTGAAAGAATGCCTGCTTTGTGTGGGTTATCACTTCCTGCATGGGTGAAATTCAGAAAGCAGTGTGATGCTGAGTAACTTTCAGGGTTTGAAAATGTATTTGTAAATTCAATCCAAAGGCCTTCTCTACAGAAGGAGTTTGATAGCTTACTCATACTTGTGTCAGTTAGGTGATACATTCCTGGCCTGTTTTTCTGCAGTAGGGATGCACTTAGTAGTGCTATTAAACACTATTTCTGCCAGTGGAAGGAAATAATGATTTATGTGTGTATCACCTTTTTTTTTTTCATGTTTTCATGCTTATTTCCATTTATCTGTATTAATTAAAAATATGGTAATCAAGCAAATTTAAGATTAGCAGATCTGGGAATAAGAGGCCACTGCACTGGGGGCCTGAGATCTTGGGAGTATTGCTTTGCTATTAAATCAACTGAGAGTTTTGGAGTCTAAGAGCTTGAGTAAAGCCTTGGTATAGAACTGGAGACAAAGCAATGGTGATTTTAAATCTGCTGTGTCTTAGTGGGTGAGACTCAAAAGAGGTGTGCAGATAAGTTTGCTGCTTAAAAAAATCAGTTCTAGCTGATGTGGATTAGAACAGCACTGCAATGTTCCATTTTGAAAGGATTGTTACTGCAACTGTCATGGAAACAACTTTATGGTATGCCTAAAATACCTAAATGCTTTCAGTCATTTTAATCAAAAAATGGTGATAGATCTCCTCTTTCCCCCTTCCTATCCATCCCTCCTCTCTATTGGATGGATTCTTATTTTACCAAAGAGGTTAAGTATTTTTCTTCCCCAAATCAGTACGTCAGTTTTATGATTCTGAACTTTTGCTCCATTTTTGCTTCTTGCTTTTCATAGCTACATTTTTGGTGTGGTAGTTGCTTATTCAGGCAGTACAATTTATTTCAACCAGATTAAATCAGCTGTTAGTGCATCTAATTCAAACTTGTCTCTACCTTCATACTGGTCAGCTAAGTGATTCTGATGAGGTGTTCTCTTATTCTCCACCCAAGCCTGTTAACAGCCATAACAATTTTCTTTATTTTTGAATGACGTGAGTCCTAAGAACTAAAAAATATTTTTGAAATACCACAAAAAATCTACAGTAGAAAACAAAATAACTCTATTGTCTTAGAAGCTGCTCCTATATTACAAGTTATTTATTTTTCTGTGTGTTCTTTTCTATGACTGGATCTCTTTAGTTCACATTGAACTGGCTCGCTCTGTGCTATTACTGATTTCTTACATCTTTTGATGAGTACTTGTACTAACATGTATATAGATGTGAAGGAGCACTCTTACTTTGATCTGGCCCTAAACTCCAAAGGGATTGGACGGGTCTTTCAATTACAGAGACAGTTCTGAGATCATGGTGGGATATACACAAAGGTTTTTTCCCCCTCGTCATACGTTCCCTCTCGCTCAAAGCAGAGTTTCACTTTGAGTTTCAGGTTTTCCTTAACATCAGAAACTCAGAGCATAACTGAGTGGATACCACTGAATTTCTTTACAGAAGTTACATGGCTTTGTTACCAAAGCCAATTTAGATCTGTTTGGAAATTTGTTTGAGATGTATTGTGAATAAAGGCATGGTGTGGGTCAAATCTGAAGAAGAAATATGGAAAAGATGGGGGAGGAAGACAGGAATGCTGGGGTCTCTGTTGTGGAGACAAGTGTGTACTAGGAAG
Organism: Oxyruncus cristatus; assembly: GCA_013399855.1. Lineage (NCBI taxonomy): Eukaryota > Metazoa > Chordata > Aves > Passeriformes > Cotingidae > Oxyruncus > Oxyruncus cristatus. The sequence goes on from VXAY01002656.1 coordinate 335,559, forward strand.
ATAAGGAAGGTGAGATCTTATTTTGGGTAGTCAAAGTGTAGCAGTAAAATTGTTGGATATATGGCTGCATACCAGAGTGTGAACACCTTGCATCAAGAGGACTGTTTTCCCATATCTATTGATATCACTTCTTTTACTTACATAAGCTCTATAGTTAAAATCTAGGAAGTTTAATTAAAGATAGGAGGGGCCAGTAGAACACCCCTGGACTATTTATGAGGCACCAAGTCGCTGCCTTTGTGATGGTGTAGCCCAGCAAAAGAATGATAAGAATAAAAAATTTACACTTTTTGGTATTTAGCCAGCTTAGGAAAGGAGAGGTAGATCAGATTAATCTTTTTTTCTCTCTAGCTCTCTGGAGTAATTTGAAAGCTTCATTAAAGAACCTTAGAGTGATATTTTTGTTTGATGAATAGGATCCTGGCTTGCGATGTGGAAGACCAGGCTAAGTCACTTCACTGGCTTAGCATCTTCATTTCCCCAGCCAGAAAATTGAGGTAATTATTTATACTCTTATTAGTATACCTTCAAGAGCTCTTGATGAAAGGAGTGTTTTGCAGGACTGAGTGGCCCATCTGCCTGTGGCTCAGCCTGCCTGGGATCCCTCAGGGCCTTCCCATGGTGCAGGGTGGGGAGGGTAGGCTGGAGATGTGGGGCAGGCAGTCAGGCAACCCTGGCAGCACTTGGCACTGCACAAGCTGGGGCCACCTAGGGGCTGGCAGGAGGTGTGTGGTGGGGTTGCAGGTAATGTGCTCTGGCTGGCTGAAGTCCTGCATTTTCCATCTGGCATGTAACCTGCACAGAGAGCTTGAGGAGCCACCTTGCATTCCCCCAGGGGACAGCATCTGAGGCACAGACAAATGAAGTGCAGGTGGAGCGCTGACCTACTTCCCATCTGGATCCTGCCCTTGTGCTGAGGAGTAGGGACGTGGCCTCTTAGCCTGTCTATGGCCTGTGATTCCTGATAGCAGCTTCATTAGAGTTTCTCCTTGCAAAATTTATGAGCTGATTTTTGGGATTTCAGAAACAAGTGGCACTAATTTATGGGTGGAAGAAGCTGTTTTTAAAGTTTGCAACTAGAATCAATCCTATTGACAAGATTAACAGACCCAAAGGCTGGTTTTGTACTCTTCCATTTACCTTCCTGAATTGGGAATGTCTCTTAGCATGGGCTGTGCTCCTGGTGCTAACACCTGAAGATACACTTTTCCTTATGTGAGTGGCTGCTCACAAGACAAAGGGTCACCACTTTTCATGGTGTTTCAGGACTTGATTCAAGCCATATTAAGACCAGTATTGCTTTTGATAGGCTGTGGATTAAGCACTAAAATTTTCATGAGTCAGATAGCCAAAGGTGTGAAGGCATGAAAGGATGAGGTCATGCCTTGAGACTGAGCCATAGACTGCCTCCAAAATTTTTTACACTCTTGCATTCAAAAACTTCTGAGATATATCTAAGACACAGCTTTGGATCAATGTTAACCAAAAAGACCTTTGTTTGTTATCAAAAAAAATCTCAATTTGATCATCTTGTCTCCTTCTGAAAAGTAGACCTTGTTTAATTTTAAGAAGCTGAGCAATTGGGAGCTATAAGAGGAACTGAATATGTTGTTAATTTAACAGTGGCAAATGCTGTCTGTGTTAGAATATAAACTAAGTTCATGCATGTGCATGTGTAATTGTGATGACCTAGAAGACCTCAAGTTATAGGTTGTGGGCTGTTTTTCCGCTTTTCAGTATGGCTGCATAGCAAATAAATGTGGGGTTTTTGTCAAAAATTGTGTTTTCAGATCTTGTCAGTTGAACTCAAATCAAGAATTTTGCCAATCACACTCTTTGTTAAAAACTTACTGGGCTGGAAGGAGAATCAGCTAACAAGAATGTAATTAGTTCTCTGCATACTTTTTGTGTCTGAGGCAGGATGAAACCACTCGTTTCAGATCTTTAGGCCCAGTACAGTGGAGCATTTTTCTAAAGATTATGCTTTTTCCACACTGAAAATCATTATAAAAAATTCAGATGCGTGTTTCAGTATCCAGTTTATGTATTTTATAGTCATAGGTCATTAATGTAGCAGTTGCACAAAGCATGTAAAAGAGATAAATATAAGCAAGCAGATATTTTTCTTCATGAAGGGGCTGGCAAAATAAATGGCAAAATATCAGTTATATCTGGATAACCTGTCATTTTCTATTGCTTTATTTAATTCTTCACTATTCCTTCCCCTTCCTTGCCAACTGTTTTAAAGTTACTTTTTGACTTGCAGCTTTTTGGTGTGAATTTTTTCTGAAGTAGTGCTGGTGAAAGTTTTCCTCTAAGAAGCAAAACCAGTTGTAGTTGTTGCTGCCCTGTCACTTCCATTAGCAGCTGTTGCTCTTAGTCTGGCAGAGAAGATACCAGAGAATTTTGAAAGGTCTGTTCTTTTGTTAAATCTCAGTTACCATGCTTGTTTAACCCAAGATTATCAGGAAGATTCATAATTTGGAGGAATTGCTGCCAAATTTTTCTTTGCATTATTTTTTCTTTAGCAGAGAGAGATCAAAGTAGGTGTAGCACCTGATCTTGCTTTTCCTGCAGACAGTCAGATATATTATGGTCTGTTGGGAGGGAAAGGTCTAATCATGAAATCATTTTATAATGATTTCTCTGTTGTTTTTCATGGCTAACAGAAAGCAAATGATAAAAATTTCCTAGCTTCATGACTGTAATGTTTTTATAAATGTCTGTATCCATGTGTGTTGTTAAAGGATTTCTCTTCATGCTTGATTCTTCTCTTTAGAGATTCAGATTAATCGTAAAAGTCTTTACTCAGATGTGATGAATTACAAGTGGATGAAATTACATTGTTGTGAGATTGAGTCATTGTCCTACTGTGCTCCCTCAGTCAGGAACACTGACTTCCATCTTTGAAGAGTTTGCTCCCTTGAAGACCTGAGTTTTACACAGATGACATATCTGCCTTGGTAGAGATCTAGAGGGTTTTTGTAGCTGATTGAGATGATAATCAAGGATAAGAGAAAAAAAAAGACTGGGGGTAGGACAGCTGGAAGGGAAGAAAGAGTAATACCTACCTCTTTGACTCACTCATGCCAAGTGTCTTGCATAAAAAGATGTGCAGGGTCATTAAGAGAGATGAGGAGAGTGGGATATGGTTTAGGATATATCAGCTGGCAAACAGTTTGAAATCCCCTATGCCATTTAAAGAATTATCCCATGGAATATATCCATATGCTGGAGCATATGGCAGTGAAAGATTATCTTGGTGTGGCCGTATGTTTTATGAAGTTGCTGCACTTCAGTCTCCAAGTCTTTATGTCTTTTATAATCAATGTGAGAGTGTTGCTTGGTGGCTAGAACATGCTGCATCGTGGTGTCTCCCATCATTCTGTGTAAAAAGGGAAAAGTAATTGCCTCTCTGGAAAGGTTTTTCTAGTTCTGTGGTTGATAATATGACTGTGATTATTAGAAGTAGGTTTTATTTTGTAGTCTTCTAAACCACTTTAATCTTAGCAAGAGTAGATTACAGATGTGAAGGAGTTTGGACTGAAAGCCTCTAGGAGAGCAGTGTTGCTGAGCATTTCTGCATAATTCTCCGAGAGTTTTCACAGCAAAATGAAAAGGAAAATTGCTCCTTGCTGTACTCAGCATTTTGCTAAATACTGTTCGTTCCCAAAAGCTAAAATAGCCTGAATACCATGACGGCTTCTTACTAACCTATAACTATGTTAATGCCTTTTTCGCCACAGGGGCATTTTCTCCCAGTAAAAAGCCAAAAAATTGCACACTGCAGAATGCAGACCACAGATATTGCCAACAAACTGCTACTGCAACCTCCCTGCGAAAATGAACCATTATTTAAAAGGCCGCCTTGCTTTGGGGAAAACTTTCAGTGAAAACTAGTTGCTGTGAAAGGATAATCTGGTATGATGGAAGTGTTTGATTGGGTGCTTTGTTGTACCTTTGGGTGCTCAGTATCTGCAAAGTACATGTGCCAAAAGTCTGTTTTTTTAATAAATGCTGTGTTACTTTTACCTTTATGGAACTCTGAAAATAGTTTAAACAGGCTGTGGGCATGGGGAGAAGATGGTCTTTCTCACAGACTGTGGCATTTCCAGTTCTGATAACACGAGGGCCAGTTATGTTTGGATACCTTTTGGTGGTAGGCCCTCAAAGTACCAGTTTGGTGTGCCTGCCATTTAGTAGTTAGATAAGATTTAGATTTGGTTTTAGATAAGATAGGAGAGATTTGTGTCTTTGAGTCCTGAAGAAATGAAAATAAAACTCTGAACCAGGTCTGAACCAAGCTGAAGATCTTGTCTGAAATTCCTAATGAGGTCCTAAAGCAAGGTTGACTGGACCATAATACAGCATTGCAGGCTGGCTGGGAGAGGAAGGGGGCAGATGGGTGTCTTACCTGCTCTTCTCAGACAAAAGTTAGTTATTATCTGTCCCGGTGACTTTAACAGATATTAGGGAAAATGACATGTATGTTTCCGTGAGCTTAAGCACATTCCCTAGGCAAGAAGTGTTCTGGAAGTTCATCATAGGGCTTAGTGTAATGCTGTGGTTCTGCTGTATGGAATTCATCTTGTAAACTTATAGCTCAGGAGAAACCTTCCTGATTGTGGTGTTTTACGGCTTGCACAGAACGGGCCAAAGAATTTCCTACGCAAATTTTAATTTATTTATCTTAAGGCACAGAGGTTGTTCTACTTATTTACATTTCTTAATTTAAGCTTTCCCCTTGCAACTTAATATAACTCAAATATAAATTTATCTTTATAAAATCATTTCACTTCTGGGGAGGAAGATGCTTGTATGCACTTATGGCACCTGGAATAGTGATAGGACAAGGCTTGTGGGCTAGCACATTTTAACCATTGCTTTCCAGACCTGTTAAATGCCTACAAATGATCTAAAATAACATTTATACTGCATTTTATAGCTCTGAAAGTGGAAGGCATCCCTGCCCATGGCAGGAGGATTGGAACCAGAGGATATTCAAGGTCACTTCCAACCCAAGCCATTCAATGTTTCTGTGTGTAAAGATTGTTAAGTGACAAATTTGACAGTGCTGCTGGGAGAAATGAGCTGTCACTCATTCACCTCCTTGTATTGTCAGCCTTGGAACTTGTAGATGACAAACCGTGGCACAAGCTCTTGTTTTTGCAACAAAATCAGTCATTATACTTGCACTCTACCTCGTGGACACCTTTTGGTCTGTTGTCAAAAGAGCCTGCACTCAGCTTTCCAAGGTGCTGTAGCATTTTTTCCTCTAGTGATTTCTGATGTGGTTACTGTTGTCAGTAGAGAAATTGCTGGCAGATGGAAAATGTGTGGGCAATGTTAAATGAATTGTTGCTTAAAAATCTGCACAGAAGATCCTGATGATTTGGTTGTACTAGTTTACATTTTTTCCTAATTTCTCAAAGTCACGAAAGACTGTCTGGGCTTTGTCATCTCTGAAGACAGAAAAAAGTTGCACTTGTAGTCATGTTCCACTTCCACAGAGATCTCTGAAAGCTGTATTTAACCAGTGAGGGAATAATAACCACGTTTATTTCTTGAACAGCACCAATAATCATAGTACCACATGTTCCAGTGCCTAAAAATGAAACGTTTTCTCGGTATTTTCTCCTTTAACTTCCTTGTTGGCAGGGCATGTGGTGTCCATGGCACAGCAAGGGCCTTGAGATGGCTTCATGGTGGCTGACCAGAATCTGACAAGGCCATGCAAAAGTGGGGTAGCAAAGTGAGCTTAGTGTGAAATGGGGCTGGCTGGGTGGGAAGAAAGCTGTTCTCATACATGGATGAGTTAAGCATAGTTTGGGCAGTGGAAAGAGTTTCCTGGAGCTGAACACTGGTCAGATTAGAAACACTGTGCAGATACACAACATTTATTTGCCTGATCATCTCTTTTTTTGCCTCATGTTGAAGATGTAGTAGAAATGGGAAAATTTTCCCTTACATCTTTCATATGCAGTTCAGTCACTCAGCTTTTTGTTTGTTTTTTTTTCTCTCTCCTGTCTCCCTCAACTCATTCTCCAAACTGCCAACTACAACTACGGCTTGTAATAATCTGAAGTGGGAAGTTTTCAAAGTACAGACACTTTGCCAAAGTTTTTTTGTGGTTTTTATCCAAGATCACTTCTTCTGTTTCTGTGGTTTACTTGGGGCTACATATTCATCTACGTGAAGATGATGATCAGAGTGGAAAATACAGGCATTTGGTAATTGGCCTAGCAATTACTTCTCATGCTGTAGAAAAAACACAGACATAAAAGTCATGCTTACTCTCAAAATATCTGGTTGTCAGAACCCATTTGCAAAAGCTCTCCATTGTATCCTTTTTGTAGTGAACTGATAACAAGTGGGTTTATTCCTTTGCACAACACTTCTCAAAAAAAAAGCATTGTGTTTGTTCATCTTTTCTTCTATTGTTTATCTTTTGTTCTTTTCTAGTGGAATAGTTTTCTCTTTCTCCAATTACTACTATTTTCTTTACAGGCTGAATGGCTAACTCTATTTAAAGGTATTTGTAAAGTGCCTCTGTTAGAAGAGTTTAGGCATCTCTGTTCTCGTATCTCTGCAAATTGAAATCAAAAGAGAGACTATGCTTGTATTTCTGACTGGTTGTGTTGGGTCATTTTTTAAGGAGCAAGATGGGAAATGGGGCTGCTAAGGAACTCTGGAAGATTTGCCCAAAGTGGTGTTAATGGCACAGGATGTTTTCATCCTTCTCTTCTCTGCCTTACTCTTTTCCTTTCTTTTCACATTGCAGGACTGCTCCAGTTCCTTCATCATAATGCAATGCATGCCCATGTCACAGCCTGACACTGTGGGGAATTGCTGGTCCAAGGCTGACTCTTTGCTTTTGCTGTTGACTGAGTCCTTGGGTTTGAAGTTTCATTGACATTACTGAGATTGATGCTTGGACCTTCGAGAGAAGAGACTTTCTGATGGTCCTGCTCCACTCCACCTGACCCTATGAAAGGAGGGTTCACCGTAGCTCCGTCCTTTGCTCTCCAGTTCCACAAGATGGGTTCATTCAGAAGGCCCCGACCTCGCTTCATGAGCTCCCCTGTCCTCAGTGATTTGCCTCGGTTCCAGGCAGCCCGGCAGGCTATGCAGCTCAGCTCCAACTCTGCCTGGAACAGGTGAGCAGGATCTACCTGGGCTGAGCTCTTGCTCTGCAGCAGCTCCACAATAAGGGCCATGTGTGTCTTATCTTTGTGCTTCACACCATTTATAGCTAATCTTGTCTGTTTATCAGCGTGCATGAATTTTTGGCATGCCCAAATTTTGGTGGTATTGAAAGCATCCATGGAGTTGAAAAATTTAGAGCTAGTACTGTTTGGTTGGTTTTGGTCAATGCTGTTCAGTGGTACTGTCTTGAAGTAAAGAAGAATTGTTTTCTGTTAACAGTTGCATTTTTTAAGAACCATTTTGGAAAACATACTCCTAATACTGTAATAAATGCCAGTTTCTTAATTCACAGAGACATTTATTTGCATATTATGAAGGTTTTATCACAGTCAAGTTCCTCTGAAAACTACTAAGCTTGTGGCTTCTACCAGCATTTCCTACTGACAGCCGAATTCTGTCCTCAGTGCCTGTCATGCAGCAATGGCAACTGAGAAAACAGTGAGAAGGGTGAAGAGTGAGGTGTCCTGTGTCCTGATCTGATCTAACGGCCTGCTGACACCAAAAGTGGGTGTTCCCACCTTCTGCCACCTGGCACCTGCTCTGTGCTCTGCAGACCCCTCTCTCGTGCTGACCCAGCTCAGGTGGCCAATGTTGCACAAAAGTAGCCTGGCAAAACCGCTGCAGTTTGTGCCACGACAGTGAGCTGAGGTCCATGAAGCATGCAGATGCCATAACTGGCCCACAGAAGGGAATGTCCGTTAAGGGAATGACACCTGCTCTTGTTAGCCATGGTAAGCCTTTAGACCTGCTAAACCATCTTGTGTGCTGTCACTTTATGACTTCCTCTGTGCTGGTGAGAGAGGTATGAATTAGAAGATATTCAACAGCTTCTTACAGGCATTAACGAGGCTTATGCTTGGGTGTGACTGAGGTAATGCTCACCGCAGAGCGTCCTGCAGCAGGGCCAGGGTCTTGTCAGATGCTGCAGACTGGGTGGTTCCTGCCAGCCTCACTGTGTAATGCAGTGTGATGTGTCTGGCAGATATTACCAAAAATTTGTGTCTCCTCATAGCAATTAACCTGCAGCGTGAACAGTGTCCCTCTAACAACTTTCCCTTGCTTACACTAGGCAGAACTGGAGGCTTTTTCTGCTCTGCCTCTCAGGACAGATATAGGTAAATAAGAGTGATGATTTCAAAGTGAGAAAGAGTGGAAGTATTTAAGGGCAGTTAACTTCTCCACCTGGTTATAACCACTTTGCTTTTGGTGTCTAGCTCACATTATGCCCTGTGCTAAATTATACTGCTGGCTATTATTAATGGATGTTGTACTGTCTCATTTTATTTTGACAGTGTTCAAACAGCAGTGATAAATGTGTTCAAAGGAGGAGGCTTGCAAAACAATGAACTTTACACCCTCAATGAAAACATCAGGTAAGTTGCTGAAATGTGTGAAAAGGGATTTTTGTTGCTGCTTGTTTGATGTTTGCTTGAGTTTGTTCCCACAATTAGAACCACAGTTAGAAGATATTGGTGGGAGGAGCAGGGGGGTCAAAGCAAACTTAAGCACAGCTTTGGGGTTTCAGGCTAACTTGCTTCTTTCTTGCTGTCGGGTGAAGTGAATGGCATGGGGTGCTTGGATAATGTTTCTCTGACTTGCATTGATATGTAGCTTTCACAAGGACAACTTGTTTATTGACTTCAATTGTAAGGATTTTGTCCCTTCCTGGGGACTGCGTCTCTTCTGGCTATTTTTACACATTTTTATCACTGAGATTGCGAAGATAGTAACCTCTCTTTTCTAAAACCAAGGTTCTCAGAACTGGGGAGTGTTTAAAGCGAACCACAGCATTTCATTTAAGAGCTTAATCTTCACATGATAATTGCACAGCAAGACCTGAAAATATGAACCCTAAAGATAAAAATGCTGAAACTCTAGCAAACATTTTCTGACACTGATGCTAGTGATGGTTAAGAGTATCTTTCTTTTAAAAGTAGGTTTCATAATTATCTGTGGTTTCATTCTGATTAGTTGGAAAGTTTGATTAGCAATAGATAGGGCTGTAGAGTAGATAAAGAACAATTTATTTTTGCCTTGGTTCCAAGTGCTGCTAAGAGGAGTATTGTCAGGGCTCATGGATGTAGGTTCCTCCTCCTCTCTTTACCACTACATCCATATTCATTCATCAAGAGTGCTGTCTCTGCTTCTCCTTTTGTATACCCTCCCCCACCCTTATTGCATTTTTTCTGAACTCCAAGATTCAAATGGCAATTTGAGCTAAGCATGTACTGAACAGCACTCTAAACTACCCCTTTCCCTACTTTCAAAATAAATACAGCTATCAGTGCAGGAGACTCTGTCCGACTTGGTCTGGTCCCAAACCAGAAAAGTTTAATATAATCCCTTTTGAGAGTTGAGCAAGGGCAGCATTTCATACTTTATTGGTACTTTGGTGTGTTTGAGTCAGAAGTCCTCAAGTTAGGTTTAAGTACTTGGAGCAGTCTTAATTCTCCATGGGATGACTATTTCTGGATGTGAAAATAAAACCAAATGTAATAAGGCTTGGGAAATACCTTAACCCACAGCCTGTCAGCAGACCTGGGGACTGGGTTTGGGCTTTGTGACTTGTCTGCCCAGCTGTTACCTGTGGCAGTGGCTGCATCCTGCTGTACCCCCACAGTGCACGAAGATGCTCCTTCCCAACCTTGCAGGGAGGCAGTACAAAGGGCAGAGGTGCTGTGTGGTCTGGGCTTGGCCCCAGTGGCTGAACGATGCTTCATGTTGGTTACTGAAGAGAATTTAGACTGTTGAGAGTCAGGCAATGAACAGGAAATTCTTTGTGAGCTGTGTATCCTTTGAAAGCAGTGCTGATGGTGGAAGGGGAAATTCCCTCCTCCACAGACACGCACTCCTAAGCAACATTTGGAAGCACTCACCTTGACATAAGTGAGTAATGTCACTGCAGGTGCCCTGAGCATTGGTTACATCTCCAAACGTCATTCTTTAAATAGACCATTTAACATTCAAGAAGCTCATTAATGTCCATCTAAGGAATGAAGGACATGCATCTGCATTTATGTTTGTATGAACACCTGCACCTCGCACCTGTAGTTCTTGTTGTAGCTCCCAACACAGTGTTAGCTCTGTGTGTGTGAGGTGAATCTCCAGCTTGACACTGGGCAAAAAGCCAGACCTGTCAGACAGCCAACTTTTGTGTGCCATTAGTTCGAGCTGGTCCATCTTCCTTTTTTGTAGTTCTCCATTCAGCTCCTTGATTGTAGTTAACAAATGCAGTAAGAGACTCTCAGATTCTGTGCAATGCTTAGTCATTTGATGGTGGGAAACACAGGAGAGTTTTAAAGGAGTGCAGTAGTGACAGGACCAGGAGATGAGCAGGTGGTAACATTTTGCTCTGGATTGCTGACAGAATGTTTCTTATCTTGTTGTGATTTGATACCAAGTCACTGGCTTTTTTTTTTTTTTTTTTTACTGCTCTGAGAGTTGTGACAGCAAGAGGAAATGTAAGAAATGCCACTGCAAGATGGAATTTCAGGAGGCAGGAGACCATGATTAAGAGGAGACCCCTACCCTGGGTTTTCTCTAAGGTGCAAGCCTTTGGTTGCTGGTCTACCTGCATGAGGCAAAGTCCTGCTGGGCCTGTCAGTCAGCTGATGGAGATCCTGCTGGGTTTGGCTGAAGCCAATGGAATAGCTTCTGGCAAATGGACCCCCAAAGACTTATTTGGTTTATTGATCTCATAGAAACAGAAATGTGTTTTGATTTGGATGGGTGAATATAACCACTCTGGGAGAGAAAGATTAAAGGCACGTTGGCCTGTGAATAAAAGTAGAAGCATTTAGAAGATGGTTATGGAGGAAGGTTGCTGTCAATTTTTATTCTGAGCAAAGATGAGGAAAAAGTGGTGTAGTTTGTTGGTAAGAATCCATCCTGAGAACTGGATGGTCACTGATTCAAATGCTATTTTCGAGCACTCTTGATTATACTTCATGTTGGTAAAAAGCAAAACTCTTAGAACAGAAAAAACCCCCACAATATTGGGCAGTAGAAAGAGTTGGATGACTTTTAAGTTTTAGGCAGAATTTACTGCTACAGAATTTATGTTCAGTCACTGAAAGCTGAAAGTGCAAATGTACTGAACTTTGTAGGTTGTATTTTAATGCTTCTTCTGATGTAAGACAATCCTGATTTTTATATTGGTGTATTGAGATACAAATATGTATTAGAATTTAAAACTTTTATCACAGCCTGATTTAAAAGCCAACAGTTTTGATTAGAAAGACTACTTTAGAATTCTTTCTGCCCACATGTATTTAAAACACCTCTTGTTAAATTTCTAGAATTTCTTTCTTGAAAAATATGCTTTCTCTTTTATTTTTTGAAATGTGGTAGTCATGGGGAAGCTGCAGCTTTTGCTTGATTTCTCCTCTCCTTATCCTCCCACCTTCTGTTTCCAAGAGAAAAGGGAGCACAACATTAGGGAGATATGCTATCTTCAGTAGAACGAAAGACGTCTTTGTTTAAACAAAAAAGCAGGAAAAAATATGGATTTCAATCTAAATAACTTTAAATTGTTTCCCCCACTTTCTGTTCATTCAAGGGGGTAAATGTTTTTGGGTTATTTTTTGCTTGTTCTAGATGCATGTAGACTTCAGAGAAAGTCTTTCATTCCCTTATAATTTGACAATAGCCTTTGTGGGCACTTGCAAAATAAGTATCTAACTGTAAAAGAAATCTAACTGTGGCCAAAATGACACATTCACATATACTCACACATCTTTGGTATTACTGTAGTAATGGTAAAGTGCAGATATACCTGTAAGAAATGATCAGCAATGGCTGCTACTTCATGGCTGCATTCCTTCTGTCTACAGACGGCTGCTGAAGAGTGAACTTGGATCCTTCATCACAGATTACTTTCAGGTACTGCATAATTTCCTTGCTTTATTTTGAGGTTTGCTCTCTTCAGCTTTTTAGCCTATAAAAAAATCAGGACACCTCTTACATGCACGTAGCCTACAAGTTTCATTTTGTTTTGCTACACAAGCTGATGGAGGTACTTTTTAAATGCAGGCCATGTAGTCTTGGGAGTGACCATATTTATGGATGTGTGTGCAAAATAAAGGATAATCTTCCTTTGCACTTAAGAAAGGCTGCTAGTACCTGTCAAGATCAAGAAGGAATTCACCTGAATTTTTTAAAGAAGATGGGATACCTTTTGTCTAGAACAGAAAATTCAGAGTTAGGTTTTCTGTAACAGGGGCCAAAGCAAAAGGGAACAGAAATGATAACAGCTGCCTGGAGGCAGGAGGGGGCACAGAGAAGGAAGTTTCTATCAGCAGGAAATCAACCTGGGTACTTTTTGCTTTTTAGTCGCACAAATATAAATGCAACTTCTGAAAAAGCAAAATATGAAGGATGAGGGAAGACTTGAACAATCACAAATGTGAATAAGTGTTGCTGCCTTTTACTGATACTGTCCAGATAGAGAGACATGTAACCACATGAAAGCCTGTTGGATGATTTTGAGAAAGCACCGATGGCTTTCAGTGTTTTAATTTGTTCAGTGTAGCGTTGATTAAGACAAAAGACACTGCTGGAAACAAGAGGGGTTTTTTCCCTTTGAGTAAGAGCAAGACAGAAAATTTCAGTGCTTTCTGAAGCGGCTGATGCTGCTTTGTACTGTGCTAACAGCTCAAAGGAGGAAAAAGAAGACTAGTGTTGTTTCCTATCAGATTACATGATTTATTAGATTACAAGACTTAAAAAAATCCCCCTGCTGTGCCAGCAAGTGAGAAACAAACTCCTGCCCCAGAGGTAGTTATGTTCCACTTCCTCAGACCCTCTCCGCACAAGTTGTTTACTGCAAAGAGGCGGCTGCTGGTGTCGCGTGGCAGGATGTTTCCTAGAGCCTGAGAGGGGTCTGGCAGCAGCCACTGGCACTCAAATTTAATTTCTGGATTATTTTTGCTCAATGTTACAAGGAGTAACTTGGCATCCATCAGACTTAGCCTAAAGTAAAACTTAGTGCAGGCAAGTCGTGAGACAAACTGTGAGATAAAGGCTATTGTTGGAAATGAGATTTTTTCCCTCTGTGAGGTAAGATGCAAACTTTTTTCTGATTCTAGACTAACAGCACATGGCAGTGATAAAATCTATCACTGCCTCCCAAATGTCTTCCCTCAAAAATCCTAGGGCTGTGGAGTGGATAAAGAACGTTCATGTGCCAAAGAAGGGCCGACAACATTATTTCATTTGTCTGTGGGTTCTGTTTCACTGCTGATGCCAGCAGATTTACGGCAATACTGCGCCACCAAAATGAGCAGAGTTGAATGAAGCTGCTGATTTGGCTGAAAAGTAACCTTGAAAGAAAAAAATAAAGTTTTCAACTACTTCCTTTGACGTGTTGGGGTCATCACCTCTGACATGGGGGAGGTTCTGGGAGTGGGTCACCAGTATGGGGAGTGGAGTCTTCTGACAGTGACTTCCTCCTACATCTGTTAAAGCCCACTGAAAGCTATCCCAAGAACCAAGTTTCCTGTCCTTTTACGTGGAAATAGACCCTGAAGGTTATGCTATCTGTTTAGCCAGGCAGTTTTAAACATCCTAGCAGCAGTTAGAGCAACTAACTCAATTGTGTATTATTTAGATGTGATAAACTGACTTAAATGTTTTCCATTTCTTATGCTACAGCACTTATAACAGGAGTCACTAAGATAATGTTAAAAATCACATTTTCTTTAAGAGTTTGTGATTTTACATTATGTATATTTTATAAACTCACACATGCACATTTTTTCCTATCCTCTGAATATACAAGACTAAAATGGAACATAGCTATTATAGTGAGACAAAGCTACCTTTGTGATCAATTTGACTTGATTACTCACAAGTCCTTTTCATCAACACTCATGCAAATTGACAGACTTTAGCTTCTGAGGTTGCTAAAAGAACGTTTAGGGAATGGTTGGAGTTTGTGCAGACTTTTTTTGCTACCAAACCATCATCATACCAGAGTTAGTGAGCCTGTTGTCTTTGAAAGAGAAATATAATTCCTGTGAGGGTTTCAGTGCAAACTCAGATGTTTCATTCTGAAGGAGAGTTGTGTTTATAGATCTGCTGCTTTAGCAATCCTACTGTGTATACAATCCATCTTCTTGGATAGGAGTCTGAGTATAAATGCTAGATAGTTGGGATCTGCAGTATTTGCTGCAGATCTGCCTTAAAGCAGGGCTTTGTCCTCCAGGTTTTTCAGTACTGACTTTGCCCATTAACTGATTCAACAGTTTCCTGCTGCTGAAAAGGGACACTTTGCACCCACCTCTCTGTTCAATAACCCAGTAGGTCACCATGTGCTCTCACTTCTGGGTTATTTGGCTGGTGGTCAGCTGAACAGCAACATAGAGAAATCCTATGACCATGGAAGATAAGAGGCTGGGATTTGAAGGAACAGGCTGTATTGGTGATTGGGACTTTTCTGGTGCAACTGGACAATTTTTTAGATAAGCTCTCTTCGTTTTCCTGCTCTCTGACCCTTGTGTCTGTGGAGAAAATTTTTTAAATATAAAACTAGTGAGTTTTGATAGATTGATGCTTTATCAGCCTGATTCTGCAAACAGCCTGAATCAAAACCTTTGGAAAGGATGAACTATTTCTTTTAACTCTCCAAGGGCTTGTTAATCTTGAAACTCATGGGGAGGGAAAAAAGCAAATGCATTTATGTGTATTAACTCCAGACTGTCTCCTCCCAAGGCGGAGAGACCTGATCCCTTCCCTTCCCTGTAACCTCTCCCAGAACACACAGGCTGCAAATACAGAAAGTCAAATGCCCAGAGCTGATGCCTCTTTAGCTGACGTCCACTTCCTGCCCTGGCAGAGATGGTAGCTGAGGAATGGCGAGTCGACTGTATTTCGTTATTTAATCCAATGAGAGCTTTGATGTCTTAAAATCAGAAGCAAGCTGTTATATAATTTCCAGCCTGCTGCAATGGAGAGCCACCAGAGGTGGCAAGTCCTGACTCAGAATTAGACCTGGCTTTCTCTTTGTACGTGAAGCCACAGAAACTGCAACACGCGAGCCCACACATTGTGGAGTATCATGCAAAGTCAAAATATCAAGATGATAATGGATAGCTGAAAAGTAAGCAGTGTTAGTGATGAGGCAAGCCTGGATCCAAGCCAAAACTGATTTTATCTTCTTGCTTTGGGGCAGTTAAAAGTGGAACTGGTGAACCATCCTGTGGCTCATAGTCTCTCTCACTATAGGTTTCTGGCTGTGCAAGGTGGCCACAGTGGAAGTGGGAAGCATGCACTCCTCCCTCTACTGTGGCACCATAAAGCTTTTGCTTAGGTCCTTGCTGCATGTTTTTCTGGAACTCCAGCCTGGAGAGATGACTCCAGCATCTCTCGTGATGCTTGCTCTCTCCTTTGAAAGGCTGCTTTGTAAAGCCTGGCTAACAGCTGGAGATACCATGTGTCTGCTTAGTCAAAGGGAAAAATCTGGTGTGTGTGATGTATCTTTTTCTGATGCCAGGTTTCTCTGTCTACCTGTCTCACAGCAAAGCAAAGAAATAGTTGTATAGACTATTGGAGTGATGGTTATTTCTGAATACAGGCAGCACTAGCTCTTCTCTGGCCAAGTGCTGTCTCATGCCTGCTGCTAGAGGCTGCAGCAGCTCAGCTGCTGCACAAGAAAGAGAATTCACACTTGTGTAATCTGCAGAGCTCAGCCGTATGTCTGCAATACTATTTTGGGTCAAGCTGATCTTTATTATTGTATTTCTCTCCTGACTGGCTGGGAACCTCTGTTCGTGCAGGTCTGCTAATTATTTCTGCTTCATCTGGCACTTTCTAGGACTGAGTTTTCATGGAGCAGCTCCAGGCACTCCATGGCAACTGCCCAGCTTCGTTATCGTGGATGGGGTCACCCGGGAGCTCCTTGCTGTTATCGAGCAGAGGACCTAGTCCCGGGTGGCAGCGGCAGCAGGGACAGATGCTTCAGGCCCCACTCACTTTAACTCTGTAGACATGTGTGAGTTGCTCAAAGTGTGGCACGGGACAGTGAGCCATGCTCTGGCTAAGCAGGACTCCCACCTGGAGTGGTGACTCACAGTGCAGAGTCAGGGCGCCCGGCTGTGGGATATTCCCACAGCTGCTGCCTGGCTGGTGTGTTGTGCTCCAGACTGTAGCGGTGTTGCCTACTTGGTCTGCCTGGTCTGCTCTCCTTCTTACTCTCCTTGCTTCACTTTCTTTTTAACTAGGCTTTTTTTAATCTGTTGTGAACAAAGCCAGCTCTAAGAAGAATGATTTTGGGATGTTATTTCATATTTATCTTGCAATCTTTTCTGCACGTAGGATTGAAGTGATGTCTCTGTTTTTGTCACTATTTCCTCTCTTTTTAGAGAAAAAAGAAAGGATGGGGAGTGGGGAGTGCTGTAGATATGACATACTGCAGCTCACACAAATTTGCATTTTGTAAAACAGTGCCAACAAACAGGTAGGTGTACGTGTGCAACTGACAATAACTTTGTAGAAAATACTTTCCCCGTAAGTTTGGGTGATCCCTTTTTTCTCAAATTAACATCAGATCATCCACAAAACAGTGGCCATGTGTTTGTAGAGGATGTAAAAGTGTGGTTTAGCACTAGAACACAAAGCCTCAGCTAGAAAAGGGGGCTGCATTTGAGAAATGCTGTAAAGTGCAAAAGAAAAACTGATTTTTTCACCCAGGAAAATGAGGTCAATCATTTTGAATGTGTTCTGGAGTTTTCTTCTTCCCAAACTTATGTTGTTTGATGAACTAGTATTAATGTGTTGATTTAAAGGTAGCTTTCAGAAGGCATGCAGGCCATGTTTTCTTGGAGACATGACCAGGAAGGAAAATTTGTCCATAATTAAATGGGTGTTTATGTAAATTTTTTTCCCCCAAAGATAATGGCTTATTTTTTATTAGCAGAAGAATTCCTTTGTACCTAGCTATGCTGCAGACATGGCTTTCAGACAAGTTGTGAAGCTGCCTGTGATGGCTTGAGCCTCCTTGATGGTTTCTGTGGAATTTCTGCCAAGACTACTTAGCTGTTTTTTGGCACCCTTCTGTTTGAATATACCACCCACAGCAGAGTAAGCTGTGCCAGTGGCAGGGCTGTCACCCCAAAATCCTTCCTGTTGGATCTGTCCAGAGGCTGTCACCATAGCCAGGCTGCTGACAGAGCACTTCTGACAGTCAACATCTTATTTACCTCAGGCAAAGTCAGATGGGTACCATTTTGCCCAGAGTGTAGTGAGAGTGTACACAGGAAGGGCCTCCATGGCCCCCTTTGGGGATGACCAGCTCCTGACAAGGTAGAGGGAGGGAGAAGGTATTTGGCACTGCTGGTTTGAGAGAGGAGCCCCAGTTGTTGTGCCCGGAACAGCTTCCACCTTCTGAGAAGGTGGGGTAACTGGAATTGCTCTGTTGGGTATGAATGGAGAAACTTGCCTCAATTTCTCCAACAGGGCAGGGAAAGAGGAAAATATCTGTGCCAGAAAAAAGGAAGGAATTACCAAGCATATGTGTTTTACAGTGTGGTGTGTGACTGCCTTCAAAATTTTTTTTGATTCCCAGTGATTTCAGCACAGCTTACTTTAAAGAGTAGTAAGCACACATACCTTGTGGGAGGGTCTTTGCTGAGGAACAAATGAAAAGTGACTATTTTAGCTTCGAAGATTGTCTTAGAATAATAGAATCAGCCGGATTGGAAAGGACCTCTGAGATCATCAAGTCCAACCCTTGATTCACTACCACCGTGGTTACCAGACCATAGCACTAAATGCCACATCCAGTCTCATCTTAAAAACCTCCAGGGACGAGAATCCACCACTTCCCTGGGCAGCCCATTCCAATGCTGATTACCCACTCTGTAAAGAATTTCTTCCTTTTATCTAACCTAAACCTCCCCTGGCACAGCTTAAGGCCATGCCCTCTTGTCCTACTGCTGGTTGCCTGGGAGAAGAGACCAACCCCCACCTGGCTACAACCTCCTCTCAGGTAGTTGTAGAGAGTGATGAGGTCTCCCCTGAGCCTCCTCTTCTCCAGGCTAAACAACCCCAGCTCCTTCAGCCTCTCCTCATAGGACCTGTGCTCAAGTCCCTTCACCAGCCTGGTTGCTCTTCTCTGGACGTGCTCCAGCACCTCAATATCCCTCCTGAACTGAGGGGCCCAGAACTGGACACAGCACTCCAGGTGTGGCCTCACCAGCGTTGAGTACAGGGGCAGAATCACCTCCCTGTTCCTGCTGGCCACACTGTTCCTGATCCAGGCCAGGATGCCATTGGCCTTCTTGGCCACCTGGGCACACTGCTGGCTCATGTTCAGCTTCCTGTCAATCAGCACCCCCAGATCCCTTTCTGCCTGGCTGCTCTCCAGCCACTCTGTCCCAGCCTGTAGCGCTGCAGGGGGTTGTTGTGGTCAAAGTGCAGGACCCGGCACTTGGCCTTGTTGAACCTCATCCCGTTGGAATCAGCCCAACTCTCCAGTCTGTCCAGGTCCCTCTGCAGAGCCCTCCTGCCTTCCAGCTGATCGACACTCCCCCCCAGTTTAGTGTCATCTGCAAACTTATTAATTGTGGACTCAATGCCCTCATCTAAATCGTCAGTATAGACATTAAACAGAACTGGGCCCAACACTGATCCCTGGGGGGCACCACTAGTGACCTTTCAAAACTTAGGGCGTTTTAAAACTTACTTAAAGGCTTTCTCTGAGCTGCTCTTCTTAGTGGTATACCTGAAACAGCTATTGCGGTTTTCTCCACTGAGAAAAGTACAAGGGTTTCAACCTGTGAGATTTCACAAGCTCACTTCTACCTTCTGCAAAACAACTGTCTCCAGATTTCTCAACTGCATGTACACGTAGGGTGTTAACTTGAGACTTTGTTTCTCTGCACATCATTCTTTACCGTAGCAGGAGTAAGGGCAGGTTTGCACCCCCCACAATGAGCATATAATGTCCCGTGGTGTCCCAACAGCAGGGTGATGACTTCCCCCTGGGGAACCAGGAAAAGCTGATTTGGGGAGGGAAGGGAATAACTGCCTCCCCAAGCTCACAGTTCAGCTGTAACTGGAAAGGGATGAAAGGTGGCAGCTAAACTTTTTCAAGTAAATGCATCCTTCAAGCTTCCTGGTGTGAGTCTTTATCTCTCCTTGCTTGCAAATAGATTTATTTATCCTCTTAGCTCTGTGCCTCTGGGTTGCCTCTGGCAAGAAGGGATGCAGCAGAAAAATAATCTAGGCAAGGTCTGATATAGACCTCTGCTGTGGCTGCGTTTATTGATTTGTCAGCAGACCCTGTAGGGTTTTTTAATGACAATTTGCCTGTCTGGCTTGATCTGAAGGATTAATGTTTGGATTGAATCAATTTCTAAGCCTGTGACTTTAGCAGAAAAGATGGATAAGTAAAAATTCCAGATATTTTTAAGATGGGGAAAAGGGAAATGAAGTGTGGTGGTTTTTTTTTTTTTTTTGAAGTCTCTTCCTCTTAAGATGGGGAAAAGGGAAAATCTGAGAAGACAAGTGAAACATCTGTAGTAACTATAGGATATATAGTTTCAAACTAAACTTTTGAAAAAAACCTCAAAAATGAGATAATGCAATCTACTTAGCACATGGAAGTACTGATAATACATCCATAGGAGCATTATAAATTTTTATTATAAAGTAGTTTAAAATGACACAGTATCAAAGACCAGCTCTAAATTTTCCCTGCAGAATATGAGAGGTAATTACCTTGATCTACAGATTGAAAAATAAAGAAATTAAATACTTTATTGATTAAGTGAAAGCATTTGGAAGGATTAAAGTACAATATGACTCCAACACTATCTTATTGTTCAGACAGACAAATATCTACAGTGTGTGTTTCACTTTTTTTCACATTATGATATTTTTCATTCCAGATTTCTTTCTCCCTTCTTTTTCACATTGTTTTTTTTTTCCCCTCGAAAGTATTTTTTGTTGTTGTTGTCCAGAGCATGACATGTGTAGTCCATTATTTCTGTTGAACAAATCTAAAATCTGAATGGAGGTCCCAACAACTTAGTATGTCTCCCCAAGGCCCATATTTCAGCTAGAGAATCTTTGCAAAAGAGTCACCTTCTGTTTGTTGCTAGCAACGTTTTGGAATGTTGCAATTTTTTTCAGTGTGTGAACATATTTGTCCAACTTGCTGATTCCTGTTGTCATTCTCCAGTTGAAAAGTGTCTTCCAGGCTGAGAATGTCACAGAACAATGTTTCCTTCTATTTATACTCTACAACAGTACTCCAGTTTTTTATTCCTTCTTGTGGAAGGGAGGATGCAGAGGTGTGCTGCTCCCCTTGCTTGCAGCAGCTTACCTGGTTGCCTGGTTCTGTGTGTGTCATGGATGAACCAGCCTGGTATATGGTTACGGGAGGCAGGTTTATCACCCAGAGCAGTAGTGCTAAGGGCAGGTATGCGATATGGCAGCTCATCAGGAGGCTGTGGTGGTGTCAGGGCCCACCAGGACTGAAGAAAGATGTGCCTTGCTCCTCCACTGATAGGAAGTTCAAAAGTGTAACTTTGACCTGGTTACCCATTAAAAGCAAAAGCTGTAGGATGAACGAGGTGGGAGGGCTGAGTCTCTGAGCATTGTGTGCTTCCCTGATATTGAATTCTTTCAGAGAGACAGAAGGCTTTATTCTCTATCAATATGATCTCTGTAGTAGGACTGTACCTTTTCGGATGCAGTAGTAGTGTGCTATGTGGTGATTGCAGCACCTTTCTCTGGGATTCTCAAAACTTTGTAACTGATTCACCAGGTGCTGTTGGGAGAACAAAAAGATAGGTGTTGCTTTTGCACTGTTCTTATGTTTGGGGAAGTGGGAACAAAAATCTAATCAGATATTTAAGTGTTATGAGCAGGCATATTGATATTTTGACCTGTCTGGTTCATGTTAGTTGGGTTTATCTAGAAGGTCTAGCTCCTGCCAGTTTTTCTGCAGCTTGGGACTGCATACTGAGATAAGCCAACTGCTCAATATAGAAAAAGCCTCATGGAAAGAGAACAGGTAGGAATAGAGAAGCAGATATTAGAGAACGGAACCGGCTTACTGTGGAGTTAAGCAAACAATGAGTTAGTAGAAAGGAAGAAGAGAGTGGGACATTTTCATAGCATTTGGCCCTTTGATCACCTCCATCATGTGACTGAGGGATAGCTTATGTGGCTGCCCTATTATGGTAAGAACCATTTTATTTTCTTGATTCCCTCCCTGTCACCCTTCCTACTTCTGGCAAGTGTTTCAACTGCTGTGTCTGTTGTGTTCTCATGTGCAGCTGAACAAGAGGGGATTAATGAGTGTATAGCACTCACACTGAGACCAGTGCTGGAAGGAGGCACTACAATATGCCTAACCTTTAGATAAGTGCATGCAAAGTGGATAACATCTGAAAAAAAACATTCTTAGATGTTTATTATAGATCTCAGAAAAGGCAAATGCACATCTCTCTTCTCTCTTGGCAGAACCAGCTCCTTGCGAAAGGCTTGCTATTTATGGAGGAGAAGGTCAAGCTGTGTGAAGGCAAGTATAGTAGTAAACCTGTTTTGGAAGGGAGTTGTGCTTTGATGTTTGGTCAGACGATGTTTTGCATGTCTGGAAACTGTACAGCCTCTTCTGGTACTGTAGTGGGATGTCACACAACCCCCCAGGAGCCAGGTTGCACTGCAGCCCTTGTGAAGCTGAAGGGATGGAGGACTGTTTTAATAGCCACAGAGCCACAATGCTCCCACCAGCCATGACTTCATCTGGAGAACAGGAATGTGGGTTTTGTGTGGCAGTTGAACCTGGGCTCAAAGCTGTTCTGATCTGGACACGGATCCTGTTGCAAAACTGCTTGGAACTGCCTTCTGCCTTTTATTTCTCAATGTGATTTGCAGCTTGATGTAAGAACAATTTTAGTTACTCTGTCATGCTTTTGAGAGCTGAACTATCAAGCTTTGTGTACATTCAAAGAAAAAAAAAGGTTCCTCTAGTGAGAATTAAATCCTTCAGGAAAGAAGTTGATCAGACATGAAGCTCTGTTCAAACCACTGGGCACAGATGCTCGCAGAGCGTCTGTAGACCAAGGCAGCTCTCTTGGATGTGTGGGGATTTGGTCACACTTAGTAACTGTTTGCTCAAGCAAAGCAAGCAAGTCTTTATTCAAAACTAAGCTGCTGTTTGGTTTGACCCAGTTTTGTAGCCTGTAGGAAGATAGCTTACTAATCACCAGTCCGTTGGATGTGGGTCATTAAATGCCAATAGACACTTATAATCTCACATCATTGCTGGTCCTGGATTCCTCTGCACTGTTCTTCCCCAAATGATTTCACCCAGCTGGCAGACTGTAGGATTTGGTCCCCGGAGGAGTTAAGCAGTTGCCAGCCTGTTGCTTGGTGCGTGCTCCTTTGGCACTGGCCCAGTAAGGGCAGAAAAAAGGCAGACTCCTGCTTTTTCTCCAGTGTGGGTACCTGACCTACCACAGCCAGCTCTTCAGAATGAGTGCTGCACAGCTTATCGTAGACTTGGTTTCTGTATTCATGTAAAACTATTCCGTTATCTGCTTTAGCATTAGGAAAATTGAGTTTGAGTCTATAATAAGCTGAGAGCTACCCAAGAGTATTTTGCAGAAGCTCAAGTAGTTTCCTAGGCAGATAGCAAAACCCTCTTCAAATGCTTCATTTTTCTGTCCCTAGTTTAAAGTGATACTGGAGACACTTTGCCTGTGTGGAGGCTGGCATCTCTGCAGATGACTCATGGGCACCTTTCCTTCATAACGTGTGGGCTTGTTGCAGGTCTTGTGGTCACAGCAACGAGAATTTCTTGTACACGCTTCTCAGTTAGTTCTGTCTTCCTGGAAAATTTCTACTACCCCAGGACTCAGACACAGAATAATGCAGGGCATATCAATATTTTACTGTGTCGGTTTTTCAATCACAGGCTCTTATTTTAACATGATCTTTCTTTATACAATCTGTCAGAATCTTTCAACACCTGTAGGATTTATGATTTCTTGAAGAAATAAACCATTCCTGCTTCCCCTTCAGAAGGAGAAGTGATCTATGACATTTAATTGTGTCTCCACACAGCGAAGCATTGCAGTCCTGGGGAGGAGGCAGAGAAGGAAAAAATTTAAACATTCAATTAATCTGTTTCCTGTTGTCTTTTTCACTTACACTTGGCTGTTGCTGGTAATGGGTAGCTGTTATGGGGGTGTTGGGTGGGTTCTTGTCTGCCTGCAGTTCCAGTTATGAAGCCAGAGTCATACCTGACACAGTGAAGCTTCCCTTTGGACTTTTCTGTGGTTTTTGATGGGCTCTCTGCTCAAAGTGAAATGTCTGCAGGATCTAGTTCTGTTGTTTCTCTGTTCTCTGGCTGTGTCCTAAGCATAACAACCCATGGGCAAGCATGTTGAAAGTCCATATGGAAGTCCTCAGATGGGGAAAGCACTTCAGTACAGAGTGATAAGGCTCCTTTGAGTTGCAATTTTGCATGTATTCCAGTTCCTCATGAAAGGTCTTTAGTCACCTTGAGGCTGAGCCTTCAAATTTGTCTTCAGTGTCTACCTTCCATTACTGCTTCTTGAGCCTTGACTGCATGTAAGCTCTAGCTAAGGCTTTATGGAAGGTGTCCTGGAAAATCCTTTTGTCAGAAACTTGTACTTTTAAACCTGTGTCTGTATTTGCACCTGAATTTTCTGGGGATGTATCTAAAATAACACTGCAAACGTTTGGCCTTTGGGATGGGAAAAATCTCCTAAAAACTTAGAGGCTTTGAGCCCAAATGCTGGGGAGCACACAGCTTTGTAAGACAAACCTATGAGCATAATCTGATCACAGTTGTATTCTTGTCATGGCAATCACTTAGGCTGCCTTCATTTTAAGTACCCACTTACTTTTGGGGGTGTTTGTTTGAGTTGGAGTCATATGAGGGGTGGTCACTAGTGAATTCCATTCAGGAACCTTCCCGAGCGCCACATTTGAGAGAAGCACAGTGGCTTTGTGCCTTGTCAGGTTCCTGACTGCTGCTTCTTCGTTGGTGGATGCCAGAGGGGGCTCAACTCTTGTAAATGGTCTTTCTGACTCAGTTGCTGACTCAGTTGGAAGATGTTGGATGATCAGTTGATGTTGGCTGTGACCTGCTGGTTTTCAGATTCATCTGCTAATGTGTGGCTGCTCCCCCACTAGTGGGGTGTGCTGTGAGCTGTGAGACTGCACAGTCCTTTGCTGTGGATTTAAAGCCTCTGGTTGAAGAGGGACTTCACTCTTTTGTTGTAATTGCTCTCGTGTTTTTCAAAATGCTGTTTTCATTGCAGTAAGTGACAGAACAATTTATGGTCACAGCCTTGTGTCTCTGCCAGCTAAGGTGAAGCTTAGCCAGGCAATGTCCAGTTTTGGGCAGAAACTGTGAAAGTGAAAGGTGGGTTTGTAGCTCTTATTTGGGGAATTACAGAGTATTTGGAAAATCAAACTTGATTTTAGTGTCCCTGTCGCTAAAGTCTTTGCTCCCAATCTCTGTTTTTTGTAGGTGAGGATCGCATTGATGTCCTGTCTGAAATCTGGGATCACTATTTTACAGAGACTCTACCTACACTTCAGGCAATATTCTACCCGGTCCAGGTAATCTTAATTATAATTCAGTCAGCTAAAGCAATGTAACTGCAATGCCTGATAATGGCAAATGGAAACTTCTCTGCCAGCAGCACTGTTTGGCCAGTGGCTACATAGGTGTCAAAACCTTTAAACTAAACCTGTGAGGAAGCAGACTTTGTCCAAGTCAGCATTAACTGTGTAAGAAGGACTTCTAAAATCTCCTGGACAAGCACAGTGCTTTGGGCTCAATTTATTCCCATTTGTCTACCCTCTGTGCTTAGCTAAGCTTGGATACTGAAACTGTTGGACTATACTTGTCTAGACTGAAGCTCTGGGCATTTATATTTCTTCCATTTTTAAGTAGCTGGCACTCAGTGCAGATGACAGCACTGACAACTTGTCTTCAGAGGGACAAATCTGAAGACTAGATTAAGAGAAAATGTGTTCAACTCACCCCTAATTGCTTTGGAGGGCTTGTACTTTTGGGTAATCCTCACTTGGGTTTATCAAGGCTTTAATAAGGGGTCACATGAATCTATGGGTTAAAAATAAATGAAAAATTTTATGTATGACCTTTTTACGCAGGGTATGTTGATAGCTGAGTATCCCATCAGAAGTATTGAGCTGTATAATTTTTTTAATGTAGGTTTAGTCAGGGTTTCTATATGAGCAGCCTAATTACGTTCCATGAGAGGAAAAGAAAAATGTACCTCATGCAGAGAATGACGTTCTTGGAAATGCTAGTCTCCTCCTCTTGACTTTTGCCTCTTTCACAAGACATTATTTCCAGAGCCTTTTAAAATTATTTTTCCCTTGTATTGCTTGAAAGGCAGCAGGTATAGCTCAAAGCTTGCCCTTTTCCTCTAATACTAAAAGAGAAAGGACTTCTGCAAAGACAGACACTAACCTTTCTACTGTGTTTATTTTTGTTCTTTCCTTGCTGCAGATGCTTAAAGGTAGGTGTTTGACAGCTAAAACTGTGCAATTATAATGTCATCCCTTTCTCTCCTTTTGCAACTAATTCACAGTGAGGGAGTGACCTAATCTATTTAGGCAGGGGTTTGTCTGCACTGCAGCTACCTGTGTACTGTGAAAACAATTGAGCTGTGTGTCATACCCGCTGATGCTAAGAGTTCTGCTACTTACCAGAAAAATCTACTCCCCTTCTGTTTAAAAGTCTCTGATCAGAAACTGAACAAAAATTACAGCACTGTGGGTACAGCTTTTGGAAGTAACTTGGTTTTAGTGGTGAAAGTGTGACTATGGGACATTGAGATTCTTTGAAAGCACAATTTTTTTTGCTGTATTTCTCTTGTAACAATATCTAAGTCACTCAAAATATATCATAGAAGCTGCAAAGTTGGGCAAGTATTGCCATTTTATGGATGAGGATCTGAAAGGTAACAGACAGCATATTTAAAGCTTTGTAGGCACCTTAAGTTCTACACAAATGTATGGATTAAGCTGCCTAGATACATCCAAGAATTTGACTCAGAGTAAGCTGCCCTAGACTACCACAGAGACAGTTACAAGTGCAAAAAGATATAAGAAATTGCTCTTATCCCAGGCCAGTGTCCTAGTAATGAGACTGGACTTTTCCTAGAAATGGGGAACTGTACGTAACCGTTTATGTGGTGTGACACAACATGTGAAGAGAGCTCATCTAGCAAGTCTTTCATCAAGCTGCAGTTCTTTGCACGCTATTCTGGTAGATGGGAAAGTCAATTTGTTGTTGGTTCCACGTCCTTTCCTGCAAATGTCAGCATGATTATTTAGTTGTGCTCGTCTGTGATCCCAGCAACTGCCCATTCAGAATGAAACTAAGTCAGCCAAATGTGGGAGCGTATGTTACCAAAGGTAGTAACTAGAAGTAACTTCCTATCTCAGCTAAGTATGAACTCAAGGCTCATAGCTGTTGCAGAAATATGACCTTTAAGCAGCCAGGTTGGTTAAATTGCTGTACAGAGGGAAACTATGTAAGCAGGTCACTGGCTTTTATATAGTTGCAGCTCTTGATGTGACTATTGGTGTGGAAAAAAAAAAACAAATCTTGTTTTGTTTGGCACAGAAACATGTTTGCATTTTGAAATGGGGTATGAAGTTAATGGGACTAAACTGCACGATATAAATAAAAAGTTTGCAGCTGCTGAAATACAGTTCTGAGATACATACTGGTCTTAAGTACACCTCCATGTTTCTAAACACACTGTGGTGGTTTAAAACCACAAAGTGCTTTTATTATGTCCAAGCTACCCTCCAGACTATTTGCTTTAATTCATATTTACATATTGATGATGCTGTTAATTATGACATTAAACCTATTATGAATTAATGTTTAACTAGTCGTAATTCCTTCCAGCTAAATATTTGCCATGTTGAGTGTGTTACAGAGATCATAAAATGATTCCCAAACAGACCATGGGGCAGAGATTAACATGCTGCGAAGAACAAGGCAAACTTTTCAGGCTGGAGACTGCTGGGCAGGGCTGGGAGTAAAATTTCTGCTGTTAAGCTGCAGTGGGGCAAGAGAAAGTCATTCAGACGTTAAGCATAGCAGCGGGAAAGGTGGTAACACCAGAATGCCAAATGGAGTTTGACTGTGTTGAAATATGCTGAGAAATATTACATCATCCGTTAAGCCTGCTCACTTGTGTTGATGATTTAAAAAAGTAACTTTGAGAGACATGGAATGAATGCCTTGGTGGTGGATATCGAAGCTGTTGCTTTTTAAAATGATGTTTGGTACAAGCAGTGTGGCTAGCTTTGTTCTAGACTAAATCCTAAAAGCTGTAATGGAGTAAATTGTGGATTTTTGTCGTATCAGCAAGGTCTAAGTTGCGGACATTGAGCAAAATGAGAATCCAACATAGATCACAGGTAGGCTCACTTAAGAAATAGTCTGCACCAACTTCTTTCCCTACCAAACCTTCCGTAGTTTCTCAGCTCTGAGTGGTAAAAGCACAAGCTACATCCAGCCTGGGCTTTGAATGTTTGTGACCAAATTGGATGGCAGATGAGTTTCATGAATATGTAGTCTTTTAGTGAAATACAGGCCCATTTTTGGCTTCACTCCAAATCTAGTGGTGCCTCAGAGGATGTGATGCTTATTTCAGAATTTGTGAGACAGAGCCTGAGAGGAAAGCAACCAAAGAATACTATGAATCCTCAGCCTGAGTGACTGGGGGGTGTTTTGCCACAGCTGCAATGGGCAGGACAGACCCTTCCTATCTGTGTGCATACATGTGCTGGTGCAATGCTCACACATCCCTTTATCAACTCTTGGATTTTGTCTTCTGTGTTTTTTAGGGTCAGGAATTGACTATCCGTCAGATTGCTCTTCTTGGCTTCAGAGACTTGGTCTTGCTAAAAGTAAAGTTGGAAGAAATTCTTCCTCTGGTCCAGACAAAGCTTCCAGCTTCCATTGTCCAGATGCTGTTAATTCTGCAGGTGGGGAGCCTCTGCTCTTTGTCTGACTCCACTTGGCTATCTTGACCTCACTGAACTAATATGAACACTGGAAAGGAGGGTAGGGAGGGTGGCGGGTGTGATGAAGGGGAAGCGATGTGCGCTTATTTGGGAGTGGTAACTGTAGAAATGAGAGCTGAATTTGGATGTCCTGAGCTTTCCTAGAAACAGGTAAGGATGTTGAAGTCCCTCTTCAGCTTTCTTGTAGGCCCTTTCAGATACTGAAAGGACACAATGAGGTTTCCCTGAAGCCTTCTCTTCTCCAGGCTGAACAACCCCAGCTCAACCTTTCCTCATAGGAGAGGTGCTCCAGCCCTCTTAACACCTTCGTGCCCCTCCTCTGGATTTGCTCCAACAGATCCATGTTTTTCTCGTGTTGGGGGCACTGAACTCCAGGTGGGGTCTCACCAGAGCAGAGGGGGAGAATCACCTTCCTCAGCCTGCTGGCCACACTACTTTTGATGCAGCCCAGTTGGCTTTCTGGACGGCAAGTGCACATTGCTGGGGCACATCTAGCTTCTCATTCACCAACACACCCAAGTCCTTCTCCTCTTCAGGGTTCCTCTCAATCGTTCTCCACCCAGCCTAATATTTGTGCTTGGGATTGCCCCAACCCATGTGCAGGATCTTACATTTAACCATGTTGAATATCATGAGGTTTGCACAGGGACCTCTCAGGCTTGTCAAGGTCCCTCTGGGTGGCATCCCTTCCCTCCAGCATGTTGACAACACTACACAGCTTGGTGGCTTTTCTTACTTCTCCAGTATAATGAGTGTCTAGGAATGAAACTTTCTGAAACATAATTATAATTGCAAAGGGGCTAAGCTTCTAGTTCTGTATAATTTCTCACTGTTGTGATGTTCCAGTGACCCAGAGTACACCAGCAGGAGATACCTCAATTTCCCTGAAGTGTTATTTTAATAAAAGAGTCTTGAGAGCAAAGAGGGTCTCAAAGCAACAGATTTGAGGAAAAAAGGCCTATTAAGGCTTTGCAGGAAGTTAAGTCAGAACGGTTTCTGAAATTACTGTTAAATTGGTTAGTGTTATCTGCCATCTTCATAGCTGTAAGCTGAACCATAGAGGGTACTTTGCCTGCAGTCCTGCCTAGGAGAATAACAGTACTTTGCCCAAGGTGTGTTAAGGCTTTTCTACAAAGAGATGTTTCCTGGTAGAACTGCCCTGGTGTAATTATATCACTGCGGTACACTGTGCATCCTCAGTGTGAGCATACCTTGAACCTTCCTGTCCCTTGATCAGGAAAAAGAGCTGGCTGCTCCATGACTGTGACTTGAACAAGGAGGTTGACCTGAGTGGCACACAAACCTCCATTTGGTCTTACCAGCTCTGCATGGTCTATCAGAATGGTTGGGATGTTGCAGTGCAGAGATATTTGACAGACCTCAGGCTTTACTCAAAAACCTTCTAAGGGTAATGTTGACTTTATATGTTTGACAGACCTCAGGCTTTACTCAAAAACCTTCTAAGGGTAATGTTGACTTTTTATGTTTGATTTTCAGAGTGTCCATGAGCCTACTGGCCCCAGTGAGGGCTACCTACAGCTGGAAGAACTGGTCAAGCAAGTGGTATCACCATACTTGGGTTTGTGTGAGGATCACAGCTCCTCTGGTAGCACCTGCTTACTTGGTAAGACATGCACATCCTACAGAAGCTATTATTAGGGTACACAGGTTGGTTAATGTGAGGCAGTGCACATTTGTGCTGGAAAAGGAGACAGTGCATGACTCTTTGAGAGACAGAAAACAAGGTCTAAAACACCCTTGAGAAGGCCCTGGTTAATATTTCTGAATGCAGATTTTTGTGACGGGCTTTTTTTTTTTCCATGACTGGCTGAACTGTTAGCGTCCCACCTGTGCACATACACACCCCCACCCACCTGAAAAGTCTCTCCTCTCTCTGGAGATGGACTGGATTTAAAACTGTCTGGTCCATGCCTGGGGTTCTGCCTTCACCCCAGTGAGAGACCGGACCTGGCCGTTTGCTGCCCGCTCTCTGTCCCTGCCTGCCACCCTCCTTCAGCTGCCTGAATTCCCATGCTCACTGCTGCATCAACCAGCCTTTGCAAACTGCAGAACTGTTGCGTGTTAATTCTGAGGGATTACAGGGATTCTTGCATGGAGTCTTCCTTCCATCTGAGGATTCTGTTTAAGAAAAAAAAAAAGTAATTAAAAAATCTGTGCTTAAACTATGGATAAATGGGTGTGGGTGAGAGAACAGGCACTTCAGGAAGAGCATGCTTACAGTGGGAAACTTCTTTATACATGATCCAGGAGCTCTGCTTGCACATGTGGCCACCCAGAAGAGATGGGCTTGCTAAATGGGCATAGTGATAGTGATTTGATAGTCAAGAAGATTTAAGTAGAAGAAGTGAAAAAAGCTCTAGTCTCCCTCTGTTTTTATAAGCTTTAGCTTTTGCTTTGATGCAAATTGTAGCAAGCTGGAGACAGACAACCTGTCTTGTACTGTGCCTTGTAAGCACAGGGGAAAAAATGGTCTTGTGGTAGAAGGACTTATCAGTTCTCAGACAACCTGTACCTGTAACAAACTTGAGGCACTGCTTTAGGCAGGCTACATGGCTCAAGGGTTTTGTTCTTGTGATTGCTGGGTGACCACATATCCACGTATGAGGTGCTGAATCCAGAGAGTCAGGCAGAGGACAGTCAAGAAGAGGTTCTGTCTGGAGGGTCTCTTGTTTGCACCCTGTCTACTAGACAGACTACAACCACAGCTATAAGGAAAAAAAGAAGGGTAGTTGTAGTAGGCGACTCCTTTCTGAGGGGAACTGAAGGCCCTATATGTCGACCAGACCCATCCCACAGGGAAGTCTGCTGCCTTCCAAGGGTTGGACTAGATGATCTCGGAGGTCTTTTCCAACCCAATTGATTCTATGATTCTATGATTCTATGATTTTATGCAAGTGAACTATATAGACAATTTAGCATTGATTTGCAGACCTGATCCTGAGACTAAATCTAGACCCAAAGCCCCCATAACAGTCAGACTTTGACAAATTTTATTGTTTTGCTGCTTATGGACATCTGCATGTTGCTGAGATAGTTGGAAAGGTCACTTGACCTGTCCTGGATTTCTGCCAGCTGAACAAGGCATTTGTGTAATTAAAAAAAAAAAATCACACAAACTGGTCTTGTAAAGTTAATATGCCTTTAAATCACTGTATTTACTTTGATTTTAGCTGCCATTTATTTGTGGGTATTTCCACAAAAATATTTGTGGGCCTTTTGTCCCTGCCACACCCTGTGCTGAGCTCAAGGAAAGAATGAACTTGTGTTTGCAGTGTAAGACATTGACAGCAAAACAGCACTTTTCTGCAAATAATCTTGGTATGTTCAAAGTGCTGCTGTGGTGGTGGTTTCTTTTCCTTAACTCCCTCTTGTAAACAAACTTCTTTCTCTTCCTCTCTCCCTCTTTCAGTCACCTTTTTGCTTTCTCAGAACCAGTTTCTTCTCTCACTGGTCAACCTGTAATGATGATGAAGCCCAGTAGGTTCCCCATAGTAGCTTTTGGGAAATGCACTGTTGGGCTTTGGGTACTCTTGCATTCTCCACAGCTGCTGTGGAGGCCAAACTGCCCTCTGGGCTGGAGACTTCAAGAATAATGAATGTTGAGAAATGTGACTGAAGGTGTCTGATCCCAGCTTTGAATATTCATAAGGCTTCTGCCTGCAAGGCTGCTGTATCTTAAGCTTGATTTAAAGTGAGAGAGGAGTGCAGCAGGGATAGGTGTGAAAGGGCACAGGACCACTCACAGAGGGGAATTGTAGGGGGCAATATTCCCACCTGCTCTTCTGTTAGCATCCTTCTTTCTTTGCCTGTGTAAATTAGCTGTAACCTGCATTGTAAGGATGGAGTATGCTGAAGGGATCCACTTTTCTAAGAAACAATGTTTATACTGGGGATAGGAGAGAAGATAAAATTAAAACATCCACCCTATTTCCTCATATATTAAACCTAACATCAATGCTGATCTGAGTTTGCTTCCAAGTTTATATTCCTTGTCATAAGGCACCAAAATAGAAATAAAATGTCTAGTTAAACTATGCATGACAACTCTCTTAAGAGACTGTCTTTTGTGGTCAAGAAAGTAAGGGTAAAGTAAAGCAATAAATGAATGTTCAGAGTTTAGCCTGATTTCACCTGATTCTCATCATAAAGGATTTCAATTTTCTTGCACAAAAATCTTCTGTGGATGTTTTTTCCTTGAAAGAGTTGGATCCCAATGCCCTTCAACACTACACCTTGCTGTGCCTTGAGCTGCAGATGAACCTAAAAATATGCATTGTAACCAGCCCCAAAAATTATTGGTGCATACTCTTAAGCAAAAAAATGACCCATTTTGAATGAATGTATTACCGGCAGTAGCAGGGTGAATGTTGTCATAGCTTGGCTGCTGCCAGTGGTGGAGTTTTGCCTGTTCACCCGTGCCTCCCTGCAACAATACAGAGTTTGTTTCCTGCTTTTGTTCCTCATGCGAGCTTCCAAAACTCTTTTGTAACCTTCAGTGGTAAGTGCTTTCCTTTGCATTTTGTTACTCTCTCTCTTATGCTCAGCAGTCTTGGTGTAAGCCTTTTATATGGTTTAAAGGCTCTGACTTTATGAAATGAGACCCTGCACTTCAGTGAAGTTGGTGAGAAATGAGACAGGTACAGAATAGCTTTATCAGCTAGAGATAGACTACAGGAGGTGTTTAAGATCACATGGCGATGCTGCACAGCAGTGGAAGCCAGCAGGTGCTGGCTGATTCATATTGTCTGATTCAACCTGCTGGGGGAGTGAATTAGAGTGAGCCAAGGCACAAGCTCTGACCCCTGCCTTTCTAAAAACTTTCAGTATCAGAATTGAAATAGCACTTCATGATACAGGACTGGAGGTTGTCCCTTGGGTCCGAGTTTTAAATCAGGCATTGTTTCCCCTCAATGGTTTGCTGAGGAGATCATACACCCCACACGCATCAATTCTGTGTCACAGCCTTATCCCTGCTCCCCAAGTGCTGTCCTTCTCATGTGTCCTTCCTCCAGGCTGTTGTGGACTGCTCCTGTGCACTGTTAGGTGTTTTCTGTGTCTAGCACCCAAAACAGACATGTTGTAAGGTGGATGAAATTTTCTTTTTCTTGCATGACCTTTGAAAAATACAGTGTGATAATGCCAGCAGAACGGCCTTTTCCTAGGCAGATGGAGAGGCAGTGCAGTATAAGCATCAGGACTTTCACATTGACAACAGCTAATGGCACCTCCTGAGAGAATTTTTTCAGAGGAAGGGATGGCAACTCAAGTCCTCTCTGAATGTTTTTTTTGGAGACTTGTACCGCTTTAGTGTCAGTCATTTTAGTGAACCTGCACGTGAGAGCTCCTACTCAATCCTCATCCCTGGATAAGGAAGGAAATCACCAGGATGCTCAAGGAAGTCCCTTGGCTGCACTTGTGACTTTCTGACTCACTTTTCTCACAGGCACCAGCACTATTGCCTTACAGAAGGACGGGAGGTCTCTCCTTACTGGGGGAGAGGCAGATCTCCTTTCCAAAGCCCCAGAAGTATGAACTAGTGAGCACCTGACTGTTTTCCAGTGGTAAGGAGGTGGGACACTACAGCTGCACACTGAATTCTCTCTGTTCCCTGAGGCCAGCCTAGCAGTTTGAGCAATGCTTTATCTGTGCGCTATTGACCATTCCCGCTTCCTTTTTCTCTTCCAGAGAGACGGTACTCCAGATCCCGTCCTAAGACTGATGTCATGAATTATCCATCTCATGCCACGACCCGGCAGCCCAGTGAGATGGTCCTGACCCCACTGACAGAGCAGGAGGGTGAGGCTTACCTGGAGAAATGTGGTAGCATCCGTCGCCACACTGTTGCAAATGCTCACTCGGATATCCAGCTCCTGGCAATGGCCTCCATGATGCACACGGGAATGGTCATTGAGGAATCAGACAGTACCGACAAGTGCCTCCTCCTGCAGCCCACTTGTTTCAGCCACAGGCAGTGCTCCAGTGAGCCCAGTATCGCTGATGGGCCAGAGGGAGTCGTGGCAGCAGCAAGTAGACAGGACCCTGCAGAGCTGAACTGCACGTCAGTCAGCTAGAAGTCTTGCTGAGGAGTGCAGAACTGTGTGCACTAAGCTGGACGAAATGTTGTGTCATCCCTGCCAGGAAAAAAAAAGAAAAATCTGAATTTTGCTCATGTCACTGAAATGGCCTCAAAAGGGTTCTTACGTCTGAGAATGCTCTCTAGATTTGACCTTTTACCAGTCTGGGACCGTTGTTGATGATCACAAATGACCACTGAGGGCTGCAAAGGTTTTGCTGTTGAAAAGCACAGTCTACCTTCTGTAAGCTTTCTTCCCTCTACTAGGATAAACCTTTTGTCATCAGGTTTCCTTCTGTTTCTTTGTTGTGATACAAATTGACCTCTTTCTGCTTTTCTCCGTCTTTCACAGCTTTGTGCTGCTTATTTGTTCTTCGTTCCTGCAGTGGTGACCTCTGTGCTAAATGTTCTCTTTGGTTCTGGTGCTAGTGTGGTGAATGCTGAGGACTGCATTTCTCTCTTTTAAAGTTGAACTCAGGGATGAAACCATTTGAGTCCTCCAGAAAGATCTGCTGAGGCAGCTTATGAGAGAAGGAGATACTTCACTTTGCCTCCCATGGGCATGGATGAAAAGTCCAAACAGGAACAAATCAGACTTACTGTTTTCCCAGACCTGAAGAGAACTGAGTGTACATGGAGTCTGAGCTGAGCACTTCGTATGTACTTCATTTGGTTCCAGTCATGTCTTGGGGGTTGTAGTAGGAACTGTGCAAAGGAGGGCTGGGTGTGTAAATGGGGTGTAAAATGTAATCCTGAGAATCCTGGCATTTGGCATCAATTTGCTCTCAAGATTTCCGTGGTGATAGGGCTAAAAGGAAAAGAGACAACTAAATAGGTTCCTTTGGGAAAAAGATGCTGGGCAGAGCCTGCATTTGTGCAAGAGACATAAAGGCGCTTCTCAGCACTGGGCTGTCATGATGCTAGACCAGGAGGTGATGAACAAGATTTCATCCCTGGGGCTGCCCTGGTACTTTTAGCACTTGCAGATTTCACGAGACCAAAGGTAACCAAAGGGGTGTAGAAAGGAGTCCCGTCTCAGTGGTGTATTCATGAAGTGCTCCTGACCTCCAGTGGTATCTGACTCAGTGCAGTGTTGCTCTTAAGATAAAGTGAAGGCTCTTTGCAGTCTTTGGTTTTGTTTTTATTTTGAAGATTAGGAACGGTCGAGTTTGCAAGTGTCTGTGTCAGGCACTGCAGTCCGCAGTGTCTGCTTTGTAGCATCACTTGGTACTCAAATGCTGCTTCTATGGGAACAGAACCAAGCTGTTCAAGCTGTCCCTTGGGATACTCTGCCGATGTCTTGCTAAGCAGATTTGCAAGTGTAATTACAGGCTTGAAGGTGAACTGAAATGCTGCCTTAGATGTCAAATTCCATTAAAAATGTGGACATAACGAAACTACCACTTGAATCTAGTCTTTGTAGTATTGACTGTAAATAAATTGGTCTTGACAAGAAAACAGAAGGTAAAGATGAGCCTTCAGGACATTTTTTTGCTGTGACATTAACTTCAGAGTTTGCCCTGCTTCTTGTTGGGCAGTAAACATTTCTGCTCCACTGGCTGCACTGAAAGTACAGTGCTGATCTGTCAGGATTTGGCCTTCATAGCATGTGCAGCAAAAAGAAAGCAGACTAGCATTATTATTTGGCAGCAAAGCATCTGAAATACCAGCTGTGAGCACAAGCCATATCATCTTTATAAATGAGTGTGTTGCTTTTTCTACTGTAGTTTGCAAGTGTTGAAAGAAATATTGAAAGGGCCTACTTTTCCTTGCTGTCACCTATGGCACCCTAATTGACCTTTGTGTGGAAACACCAAATCTTTTGATCACCAGCTAAGCTTATATGTTGAAGAACAGAGCTTGAGTTGTACTGGCTGCCTTCTCCTCAGAGCATGAACAGTCGCATGGAATGCCAGGAAGATGTAGCTTTAAGCAATCTTCCCTTCAGATGGATTATAGGATAAAGTGCTCTCCTACTCATAAATTAGACTGACTGACCAGGCCAACTTATTTGTTGTCTTCTGCCCCAGGGTGGCCATGGATTGTGGTGGACCTTCAGAATCCCTGTGCTGACAGCCAAACCTAGTAGACCATGCTAGTGTCACCTTGGCACAGTCCCTCCAGTGTGGGCATCCTGCTCAAAGTAATTTCTTTTGCCCCTTGCAGTGATTTAAAGCCTTCTCTTAGTTGCATTGAGACATGTGGAGAAGTGATCACCCTGCAGCATTTCAGTTCACTGCTATGAATGCTCTTCTTCTTTATGTTTCTCCTCTCTCCATTTGACTTCTGTAAATACCCAAACCATTCGGATCTGTGAGCAGTGCCCTCTTTTATGCTGAAAATTAGAATGATTTATTTATTTCCTGAAATATTGCTGGATCATTTCTAGGGCTAATAGGAGTTAGTCCTGATTTTAACTTGAATTTCTTTAATTTTACACATATGTATAATTTTAATTATTTTGGTTTTGTCTCTGTTATTTTGCAAAAATTTGCACCAGGCCCTCTGAATCATGCACTTCCCCAGCTGTTTTGTTTTTTAGGGAGAATTAAAGCTGGTGGCTTTACATTGCAAGCTGAAGTAAACAAAATGTGTTCTGTAAACCGCACCAAGT
The DNA here is from genome assembly GCA_013399855.1 of Oxyruncus cristatus. Classification (NCBI taxonomy): domain Eukaryota; kingdom Metazoa; phylum Chordata; class Aves; order Passeriformes; family Cotingidae; genus Oxyruncus; species Oxyruncus cristatus. Next base: position 372,536 of record VXAY01002656.1, read on the forward strand.
ATATGGTCATAAGTACCACTTTTACAGCCATGTGAGATTGCACAAGCCTCTGCAAATGCAGACCTCTTACAGGTAAACTGGGTGAACCTGGAAGTGGTTTGAAAGCTGTGCCCTGCAGCTGCCATGATGGTAGCATGAGGCTGGAACTGAAGCATTGAGTGTCTGCTCTCCGCTGAGGAAGCTCTCAGTCCCTCGGAAGCAAAAAGCTAAGACAGTCCCTGGGCCAGAGCTGTGGCATGAGAAACACTTGCATTTTGGATACAGGGGTCTGGTTGGGGGTTGCGCTTTGGTCACCATGTCACACAGCCAGGGCCACAGGGCAGGTCTTTTCTACCCTCATGGTAACCAAGTTGAGAAAACCTCCTGGAAATACTGCCAGAATGGGAAGAAGGGATTTCTCTCATCACCTCCCAAAGTCTGTTACCTTCTACCTGGATAATTACCTAGACTAAGTCACTTCTCATCAGACTGAGTTTGTATTCTGTTTTTACTCAGTCTCCTTAAGGTAAGTGATTATTTCTCTCTGTCCATACAACTCTGTCATAAAGTTATGGGGGGGCCTCAGGAGAAAGCTATTCTTAGTATAACCAGCCTTTTTCCTGCCATTACCCATAGGCAAACAGTGCGTTTCTATTGCCAGCAAGCAGAGCTTCTTCAGCCCCTGGCGAGGTTGACAGCAACTTCGTTTATGTATTTTTTTTTTTGTTTCAATCAGAAGAAATGCAGTAGATCTTCCTGCTGTCACTGATGGCAGCAGGGGGAAACTGCAGGGTTTGGACTGATGCTGCGGTAGGGTATTGCCCTTTCTTTTTAAGCCCAAATGGCAGTGGGTTCACCTGGAAGGAATGGCCTTTTGACAACTGAGTCAACAGACTGAAAATGTTTGGCTCTTACAGGCAGCCTGTGTGTCCCAGAGAGGAGAAGTGAGGGTCTAGTGAGAGAAAAATCGTGGTATTTATAGCGTGCTTATATGAACTTCTTATTCCTGTTGTAGCATTGGAGTAGCAAGTTTCCCTTACTGGATTCCCTGTTCCTTCCCAACCTGGACTCTTCCCCATGCCAGCAGCAGGACTCCTGGACCCGGCACACAGACTGTATTGTGCGTGGGGGTCATTCCAGTGACAGTAAGGGGAGCAGTGTAGAAACTCGGCCAGAGTTGATGACACTGACTTGCACCGAGTTGCCAGAATCAGAATTGAAAGCTCTGTGCTAAGAGCAAAAAATGCTGCCTGAGCAGAGGGCTGCAGGCAGGGCCTTCATGACACTCTTGATGGGTGTTTCTCATATTTAGAAAAGGCTGAAGAAGGGCGGTTTTTAAGTATAGGGACAATACAAGTGAAAGTGAGCTTCTCATTCTCAACTGGATTTGGAGGCAGATAAGGATCTATTCAGCCATGAAAACTGCAGCCAGCAGAAGTGAGTGATTGTGTTCTATTCGGTGATTCAAATGTAGCAGACACCTACCTATCTGTGAGGCTGGGGCCCCTCCTCACAGAGCCCTTTCCACAGCTCTGCCAATCTCCTATGCAGTTTGGTCAGTGACGTGTCTTCAAGGGGCTGTGGAGGAGGCTGGGAAAACCCATCCTCTTTGTCCTTTGTGGTAAACCACCCACTCCTGTAAGAAATGTAAGCATTACACAAAGCCACAAAATAGGTGTCTGTACTCCCAAAAGAGGCCAGTATTCCCTGGCTGTATTCCCTGGCTGCCCCCTTCCCCACCTGGAACAGGCCTCTGCAGAGCCAGCACTGCTTCCCACTCAGGAAAGCAGGTGAGGAGGCAAGACCTACCCTGGTGCAGATGCCCCACAGTGCCCAGGGAGTTTCCCAGGGGTACATGAGCTGGAAATTCAGCCTACAGTCAACATGCTCCATAGGAAAGTTGCTGCAAAATTTCCTCTTAGTTAAAAGTGGGAAGAGTGGGGTATTTGGTATTTCCCTGAGCAAAGGGGAGGTAATTAGTCATCCTGTTCATGTTTCAAGTGTGGAAAGCAGATCTGGTAGCACAGCAACAGGTTAAATGGGATATTCTCACTTGTCCACACATTGAGAGAGTGCTTTCTTTTCACCTTGCTATCCCAACAGGTCCAGGTAAGGGCACCAACCACTCAACTACATGAACAAAAGCTTTAAAACAGAAATACCAGCTGTTGAAGCAACTTAGCAGCAAAGGTACAGCGTATTCTCATCAGTATGGTGCTCAAAATTGCATGCTGTAAAATAGCTGCCATGTTCCACCTGAGAATTGGCTGCCCTTTATTCATTACTTGCACCTGAAGATACTTGGAGTGCAATTGTTAGTTATATCCAACCATTATTTCCATCTGGAAGAGCAAGTGATGTATAATTGTCGTGCCAGTTTACATCTCTCCTGTGTGTAAGTTCATCCCTTCCAGGGGACAAATCCTGCCCCAAGCATTTCTCCAAGTTTTGTGAAAGCTGTCCCAAGTACACAAGGAGTGGCAGCAGAGATGTGCAAATAGTTTGGGTGCATTTCTCCAACCCAAATGACGAAAAGAAATAAAAATTCCAGTGAAGAAATAAGTGAACAGAAAATTGTCATTATTTGTCAGTAGTTGCTGGCTGTGTATGGCCAAGACACGCTCTGGGCAACAAATATGGGTTTGTGTGTAGGAGACTCACCTGTATGGAAAAATGTATGAGAGAGAGCAATGAAGAAGAGATATATGGAGGTAAAGGAAATAGCTGACTAGATTAATCTTTACCCAAGTAATTGGTATAACAGAAGGTAGGGTAGAGGCTTAATTATAGTTTGATCATCAAACTTTTCAATGAGCAAAAGGAAAGCAGATTCCTTAAAAAAAATCTCCCAAAACTATCAACTAAACCAAAAGACAAGGGTCATGCCTACCCTAAACACCTACAATGGTGCAGAGCAGATTTGCAGTAGCTATAAATTGCAGCAATATTTGGGGATTTGCTGTTTCAAGTGTCTGTCATTAGCTTTCAAAGCTAACTCCTGCTTATGCCAAGAGCTAGTGGCATATTTTCTTGCGGCATAATTATTACAGACTGTGCAGTAACAACCCCTGTTACACTGGAAAATAGATTGGAGTCAGAGGACCACTCTTTCTGACTTCAAAATTTATGAAGTCAGCTGCACTGGCTCACATACAAGAGTTTTTTGCAGTTGCTAAAATAATTGATTTTTTTTTTTTTTAAACCTGAAGGAATGAGTTCTCTGAGAATTGCTTGGTCTGCTCAAAGAGCAGGCAGACCAGTTACAAGATGCCCAGATTCAAATCAGTACTGCAACAGGACTACCTAGAAAGTGACAGAATTTGTGTATGTTAGTATCAGTGAGAAACCACAGAACTCTGTGCCATAAATTACCTGCCCTGTAGGCCTCCTAGACTGATTTACACCTGTTATTGGTAAGCCAGCCCTCTTCTGGGGTGGGTGTTTAATCCACTTCACACTAAACACTTATTGATTAAGATATCAATGGTTCTTCAAGTAGAAACAAGTTCTGCCTTGTTTCCTACCTAAGTATCTCTAAGGGACAGCTTCATTATGGCTATGCTAAACCTGCTGTCTTTATCCATGCCCATCCCGGGCCACTGGATTATGCATTTACTGTGTGCTTGGATATAAGCGATGAGAGAGGCTGTTCTGCAGGAGGGAAGTGATCTGCACGTGTGAAAAGTCCCCCTTAGGCAGTATATGCACTATATTTAGAAGAGGCACCCTGTTCTAATAATTTCTCTTTCCCCTCCCCCCCCTCCATGGTGGGAATGGGAGGGGAGTTCTGATGTGCATTTTAGGACTTCAAACCTTGAGGATTCAGAACCACTGTCTGTATGTTTGAGTGAGTGCTGGGGAGGGGGAAGAGGAGGAAATTTCTTGTGGTTTTCCCCCATCCTGGGAGAGGGGAGGGAATTTCTTGTGGTTTTCCCCCATCCTGTTTTTTTTCAGAAGGTAGTGGTGGCTGAGCAGCACTACATTTGGCAGTGCAGATGGAGCTGCTCTGAGCTCCTCCATCCAGCCTGTCACTGGATATCATCAGTCTCTCTTCTGCCTCTGAAATGTTAGACAGCTTTCTTCCCTGAAAGCCCTGTGGCAGACTGGAAACATGCTGCCCACTGCAGCCACAGTTCTGGTTAAATGCAGTGGCTCATCCTCAACAGCACTGTGTTAAGAAAATTCCTGCCCAATCATCCAGGAGCCACTCTGGGAGTCACACTCTCACCAACTGAACTGGGACCAAAGACCCTTCACAAAAGCCTCCTCAGAGGCTCCCAGAGCCACCCAGCTTAAGCTGTTATTTTGTTATTGCACCATAATTCAATTACTTTAAAGAATGAGATGTCTGAGACCAGGAGTTGAACCAGTAATGAAACCTGGTCTGACTGTGGGAGTGTGGTGTGTTTGTGTGGAGTCAAGTGGGCACCCAATGGGTCACTGGAGCCACCTGATGTGAAGGGGCTTCGGTCCCAGCTCAGGTGGTGGGAGTGTGACTGCCAGAGTGGCTCCTGGATGGTTGGACAGGAAAGTTTCCTTAACAACTGCAGCAAAATGTAGCTGCCACCATCTAATCATTCCCATCAAAGAGTTTCTCTTAGTCTTTAAAGGTCCTGCTCATTGAAAACAAAGCATGTTCTGAAGTAAATGTGACCTGAGAGCATTTGCCATAAGCTTCCTCCTAGCTTATTAAAACGTGTAAGCTGCTGTGAACAAGATACTCACACTTGTCAGGCAAATGAACAAGAATGCCCATTTTCAAAAGCTTCTTTGACTTTACCTTGTGCTTAATCTAATCCACTGTTGTCTGCATCAATATAGCTCTCCTCCTTTGCTTGGGGTTTACAGTGTAGAGAGGAAATTGTTCCAGATCTGTACCCCTCCCACCTTCTCATTTTTTTTCCTGAATAATTTTCATGATTAGCTGATTGATTTGCACAGCCAGTGATGCCTTTGAGGGGCAGCAGCAGGACTCTCTCCGCCCCTCCTCTGGATTGGCAGTGGTTACAAAGACTCAGGTCTCTATGAAATAAAAAATGAGAGTGTTCAGTGGCAGACACTGCTGTTTGTAGAGGCTGTGGAGAGACTAGCAGAGCAAAATTCGGCTTTTGAGGGAGTGAATATTTTCACTTTGCAGATGTATAGTTCCTATATTGCTCGTTTGGGGTTGCCCTTAGTGGGGGAGCCTCAAATGGGCTTTTGAGAGTCTAAGAGGAAAGCAAATTTGTCCTTTGTCACTTCCCTGTCTCTTACCCCATTTGCAAGCCAGCCTTCCCTTCCCCTCAGCTGTATCTGGGACAGTGGGCAGGCCCCACCTCCTGTGCCCACCCTGTGCACATTGGTGTGATGTGGTGCATCCAGCTCAGCAGCTGTGCCCAGCCTGGGCCATGTATAGGGGTGCAAAGTGGCTCTGAAGGCAGGTAAGCTAATTTTCCTAGTGCTAGAGTGGTTGTACAGGGTATTAGTGCAGAAGACGTGGTTTTGGGAGTAGAGCAGAGCCCATGGGCCAAGCCTGGAAGGGCTCCAGGTGCTCAGCATCACAAGCAGCCTCTGGCACAGCTTGTGGGGAAAGCAAGGTGTGTGCATAGGAGATGAAGCTTTCGGATTAGAAACAGCCATGCCCATACTCAGTATATCCCTTCAACCTGTCTTCTATTAGGCAGGGCAACCTTTAATGAAGGGTGGAAGTGAGACTAATGTGGTCTTGCCATTAAGGCTGGAATCTTCTTTTTCTTCATATACAGATATCAGATACAAAAAAATGGCAGCTCTGTTAGGAAGCAGCCCATGAATAACATACTGCTAAAGCCTTGGATGGAGGAAGACAATTATTTAGGTCACTCGACAGCAGGGAACTCTGTTATGTGGCAAACTTACCCATTGACCTTTCAAAGATTCAGCCTGCAGCTGGACACAACTTTACCTCTTGAACTTGAAGGGAAGCAAGTAAGCAGAATGGTAAAATGAACTGTAGCAGATCCACTTGCATATCTGAAGGTCAATCAATAGTGTAACAACAGGCATAGACTGCTCTAAGGGTTAATGGTCACAATGCAAACTGGGAAAAACCCCCACCCTGTATCTACCTTGCTTTGTATCAGAATTGCTTCTTCAAAGACCATTCCTTTCTGTGCTACTTACTATCACTCAGGGATGAATTCTGACACTGGGGTCCTGGTCACTGGTCTCAGACACTGGTTTGAGAAATGGTGCCTGGGAAACTGGACAAGTAAATGCATTAATGAATTCATCAGCTGAAAGTCTGGGCAAATACATACACTCCCCCCCCGCCCCCCCCATCTCCCAAGACATAGATTTGTGTGTAAAAGGAGATCAAAGGCTAGGGAGTAGGATAGGTTTTGTACATTTTTATGTTGTTGCGTGCTCTGGAGTTAACAACATAGGTGTGAAGGTGCATCCACATCGCCTTTCTGATGGATCAGGAGTGACAGGAATGAAGCTTGAGCTTGTGCTTTTTTTTTTTTCCCCAGACCAAAACAGTATTAATTGTTGGAAAAGCTGGGGAGAAAATGCATGGGTTTTTCTGTGGAAAGTGGGTGCCAACTTGCAGGAGAGGCAGGAAGACAGCATGTGATGAAAGCCTGGTACATGGTATTGCACCCACAGCAGATGTGGCGTAACACAGTGAGCTAACACAGACTGTATGGAAGGTCTCAGGTGAAAATAAAGATACGTTATGATGGGCCCCAAAGAACAAAAGACTAAGATCAAAATAAAAATTCCACATGTAGATTCGTAGAATCACTAAGGTCAGGAAAGACCTCTAAGATCATAAAGCCCAACCCTTAACCCAGCACTGCCAAATCCACCACTAAACCATGTTCCCAAGTGCCTCATCTACACATTTTTGAACACTGCTGGGGATGGTGACTCTACCACTTCCCTCAGCAGCCTGTTCCAGTGCCCGACCATCCATTCAGTGAAGAAATTTTTCCTAATATCCAATCTAAACCTCCCCTGGTGCAACTTCAGGCCATTTCCTCTCATCCTGTCACTTGTTACCTGGGAGAAGAAACTGACCCCCACCTGGCTACAACCTCCTTTCAGGCAGTTGTAGAGAGCAATAAGGTCCCCCCTGAACCTCCTTTTCTCGAGGCTAAACAACTCCAGTTCCCTCAGCTGCTCCTCACAAGACCTTTGCATCAGACCCTTCACCAGCATCATTGCCCTTCTCTGGACACATCCAGCACCCCAAAATCTTTCTTGCAGTGAAGGGCCCAAAACTGAACACAATATTTGAGATGCAGCTCAAAGGAACCACAAGGAACTACAGTTCTGTAATAAAATTGCTTATCCTTGCTTTTACCCCCTTTCTGATTTTGGTAAGGACATGTGAAGGTGTTGGATGCACAGTTTTGGCTCAAAAACCTGGGGACAGTTGGACTGGACTGAGGCTATCTTTATTAAAACTTATGATTTTTATAATTTTTATTTTTATAGAGATAGTATATTATATATGATCTATTTATAATTACTTTTGTATATACTTAATACAGTAAATATTATACTTAATAATTTTAAATGTTTTTTATATTAATAATTTTTAATTGAGTTTATTTTTATCATTATCTTATTATATTTATCTGAGACTGTTACAGCTGGACTGAGAATATATACAAGTCAGAAATAGGCAGAGGTTAAAATACGGCTCTTTTGCATTCACACCATGGTTTCCATTGGTGAAAGTAATGGACAAGGAAACAAGAAATCAAAAGTGGGCATTCATCACTGTCCTGCTACCTAATTGTTTGCTCATGGTGTTTGGTGGTCTGACCTCCCTTTTCCCAACAGTACTGACTTACCGTTCAGGATCACTACGTTTTCTACCCTTATAAAGTCTAACCCCTTCCATTCCCAGAGGATCCAAACCCACACTCTGTACAGATCCCTGAACTGAATTTAAAATATTGATTTATTCCCTGCCTTTTAGCTAGAAGGATGAGTACAGGCACATGCCTATATAAAGGACTTTGGCATGAAGAAACTCAAGCTGAAGGACTTGTTTCTAGGAGGTGAATCACACTGGACTCACCTGCTTAGGCAAGTCTAAACTCCACACTATGTATAGTTTATCACACCTGGGTGTGATACTGAAACTGGGAAAACTTGTATGTGTCACTTTCCTTGGCAGTACCACGGCTCCTTAACACGCTGTTAGCAAAGCCCAAGTTCATACCTGGCTAAAATCACCACTTTATGAAAGGCAGCAACAGAAACAAAGTTAAATCTTGGAGAGAAACAAGTCCATGCATGCATACATGAATACCAAAATGGAAATAAAAGTCTAACTCAAGCATACTGTAGCAGGACTTAAAAAGTCAGACTCACGGACATCACACGACACCTTCACCTGACACCCCGCTGCTGAGTGAGCAGTCAGAGAGGGGAGTATCTGCTGCTGAAGACAGAAGGGAATACCAATAGAGGTCTGTAACAGAGGAGTAAGGACTCTGCAGGTCAGGTGAGACAAGGAAAGATTTGTGCTGTTGTCTTGTCTCTTTTTTTTTTTCTTTTTTCCTTTTTTTTTCTCCAGTGTGTCAATTATCAATCGAGTTTCATGGAAATCAGGTCCTCTGTGGGAGGGCTAAGAAACTGAAAATTCACATTTTTGGACAGTTTCTCACAGAGCTTTTAGCAAGCTATCACCTCTGCTTCTAATCAGCTAAGAGAATGCAGGAGGGGCTTTTCTTCCAAAATTGTCAATACCCAAGTGCTAAAACACTGCTCTGTTTATGCCTTGTCCCCTTCACTGTTTAGTGGAGTAAGTCTTCTGGACAAAAGGCACCAGAAAACATAGGTATTGGTCTATGAATCCATTTTGCCCTAGGCTAGCAGCTGTCAGGTCTGCCTGAGTCAAGTCAAACCTGCTGGTACCCCAGAGAGAAACTATCAGCTGGGATCTTCAGGACCATGAATAGACCAGGGCTTTTCTCCTCCTTCATCACTGGGTGACTGGCTCAGAGGGACAGCTGGAATAAACATCTGCAGTCGGTGGGAGTGCCGCTAGCTCCAGGAGGCAACAAAGTCCTGACTGGGACAAACGAGCAGGATGAAATGACTAAGCTCAGGAACACTCATGGGCTGTTTGGCCACAGAGACCAGTCAGAGCACAAACCAAAAGGAAAAGGAGGCTCACCGCTTGAGGCTGGGACTGCAGCTAACAAGGAAATTATTTTCCTGTTGCACAATCTCCTCCTCTCACACAGTTTCAGGAATTTTCCTACTCCATCCAAGAGGAAAACTCCCAATCAAAATGAGCCTTTCAGAGCTGCGCAACCCAAATGGTTGTTTCTGCAGAACAAGGGGGTTCAAAGAACACGATCACCAAAAGCCTAGACAGTGAAGCAGGGTCCCAGGATTTGAGCAGAAAGATTATCTTCATGATGCTGTAGCTCAGTCTTTATCTGCTACCCGTTCAGCACACAAGAGCAAGGTAAATTCATTTTTACAACTTTTTATTTTTATTTTTTTTAAATTGGGAAAATTGCAGTCTTTTAGAAGGGATGAGAAGTGGTGGCAACAATTTCACTTGGGATAAAATATGAGTGAGGAGGGACTCAAGATATGACTACTACTACAGAATCTTTCTGCTTCCTTGCAGGCACGAGGAAATGAAAGAAAAAGAAAGGACGGGAAAACAAGGACAGTTCTGTCTGTGGGTTAGCTTTTTTATTGCAGTTTGCAGACTGGAAAAGACTGTAGAACTAACACCGACTCTTCACATATCCTGAGCCCTGACAAGCTTTAAACAACTTAAAATAACTTAAGCATATAGCTGCCTAGATGGTCAGAGACACGTGTATTTACCAAGGAGGTTAGGTTTAAATATAAAAAACTGAAAACCAGTAAAGGAAAAAGAACTGAAGGCCACAGATCCCAGCATTTGGTATTTCAGGTCACTAAGACTGTCAGATCCTATACGGGTGGTGGCAGCACCAGGGTCCAATCAGTCCAGTGTGGTCAAGCTGCTCCTGCCAGATGGAACAAAGACTCAGGGGTGGGCAAATGATGAGGGTGAGACAGTGGTGACACTGAAGTTTTTCCTTTGATAATTTCTTGTTGCCAGCATAACAATTTCCTACCTCAGTGGCATGAGCGCGGGTTTGGGTTTTTTGTTTTTTTTTTTTTAAATCAAAGATGAGTAACAGGCAGAATTCATCAGCCATCTTACTCATTTCATCCAGACAGGCCTAGATTCCCTACTCACCATTTTTGGTCCATTAACCTCCCATTTTACTGCCTCGTAATTACTTACATGCAAAGAGCACACTCAACACTTTTCAGTGCTAATTTATTAAGTTTTGTGGGCTTCTGTAAATGCTGTTTTGGAACAGGCTAAATAGTCTGTTCCAGCTAAACAGCTTCTAAGCGAGAAACACAGCACATAACAGCTGAAGTCTAGCACTGTGTATACTCACGTACTCACCCAGGATAATATAGGAAGGAATGGCACAGGGACTTTTCTCTTTCCAGATCGAACAGCCTTTAGTGTTGGTCTAGTGCTTTTTGGGGATGAGCAAGGCAGCAGGGCAACTGGTTTGGCACCAGTAAGGATTTTAGCTAAAACGAACACATTCTTCTCATGAAGTCACTGCAATGAACTGGTCCAATAAAATATTCAGTCAAAATATCCTGGTCCACATCTAACTTAGCCATTTTTTTTCAGAAATGTACACGTACACAGACATTTGCATTTACATGGGTGTGAACATACTTTTATATTGCTGGCATCTTCTGTTTCTTCATGTGGACTTTCCATTCACTGGTGCATCTGCAAACGGCTACTTTTCCTGCTTAAAAACAGGTCATTATTACTTCATCTTATCAAAAGAAGATTTTAGTGCCCTTAAAATAGGAAACATTTGTTGTGGGTTTACTCTGGACCAATTTTTTTTCAAACCTTTTACACAGTTGCTATGAGATGAGAGAAGGTTTATACAGACAAAAGAGACTTGACATGGAAGAATAATATTGAATTTATTACTAGCAGGATAAAAACTAAAGAATAATATATAAAACAATTCTAACTAGGTAAAATTATGAAAATGTTATGTATTTATAAAATTATCCCTCCCCCCTGTATCAGTCCAGGAGAAGAAAAGTCTTTTACTTTCAGGGTTTGCAGTTCCTCAAAATCAAATTTGCAGCACTTGAAAGTTTTCTTCTATTATCTCTAGAGCAACAGCTGTAATCGGCTGTAGCTGGAAATCTGTCTCTTTCTCTCTGCTGCACGTCGACCTCAGGACTGTCCCTGCTCCTCCCTGCCGGGCCAGGACTGGAGCCCAGGGGGTACTCGGGCCCTGTGAGGTCCTCCATGGACTGCAAGGGGACAACTTGCTGCACCAGGGTCTTCACCACTGTTACAGGGGATAATGGCATCGAGTCCATCCTGTTTCTTGTGGGGTCCCTTCTCACGGGAGACAGCCTTGGATGAGCTTCTCCAGCGTGAGTCTACCCTTGGACAACAGTTCTTCTATACTCTGCTGTCCCTTAGGGTCATAAATGAATTTCAGCAGCATAAATCCCTCACTGGGATCACATGTCCTACCCGGGACACTTGCTCCAGTGTAGGTTTCTCTCTCCAAGGGCCACAGGTCTCCAGCAAGATTCTGTTTCATCTTAGGCCTCCCACGGAATTACAGCTTCCTCCGTGCACTTCTCTGCTCCGGCACAGGCTCCCTCATGAGGTGCAGGAAGGTCTCCTCACTCCAAATAATCTTCTACAGGTGGCAGGGGTTTTAAAGTCTTTTCCCCTGCTGGAGGGGGAAAAGGGGGCCCCCCCGGGCCACTCCTCCCCCCTCCTACTCCACTGACCTTGGAGGCTCCATTGCTGTCTCTTGTTCTCCTCTGCTCTCCTCCGGCCTGGAATTTTTCTTCTGCGCAATTCATCTGCTCTTCCGTTTTCTTAAATATGTCATTCGCAGAGGCGTTACTAAAACTTGTGATTGGCTTTGCTCCGGAAATCTACCTGGAATTAGCCATTTTTAGCCCCAGGGGGGCCTGGTAAACCCACGACAACATTAAAGATCTATTAACAAATAGTTGGTGGCTGACCATACTTTCCTATCCACTATTCATGGAAGCTATAAGGACCAATCTGGATGAAAGATAAAGTCATAATTAACTTGACATTAACCGCAGTGCATTAGATATTATGCCTATAAATACCACTAAGGTTACTCAGAATTGGAAGGTTCGGAATGCTGATGCTGTTAAAAAACAGATCCAGAATGTCTGTGGTTGAGATAAATCAGCAGATTGCAATGAAGCACTTACTTCTCTTACTCACAGAGGAACTCCCTTTGGTTTCTGCTCTGAGTATCTTGCAACAAAGCTCCAATCCATAGCTACTTTTGCGACCAATATAACAAGCAAGCAGATGTGGCCATTGAGGTGACCGTGAGCAATTTTTTTCTGGGGTGCATCTTAAATTACAGGATGATCACGAGAACACTTAGTTTATTATCAATTACATGAGCTGTATCTTCTAGTATGAATTATCCATACCTGTTATAAATGCCAGAAGCTTTTATCTTGAAGTATTTGTTGCCTTCTTGGTGATATATGGTTCATGGTCTCCTGCATTAAAAAACAGCCAACCTGAAATCCACAAGACAGAGAAACCACCACAGACGTCCCGTATCAGTGACACTTTCTGAATAGCCCTCCATACAAAAATAAAGATGCAACATGCAGTGCATAGTTTACTTAGTTTATTTTTTAAAGTTCTGTCAGAAATATTGCTGTGCATTATTACAAAATATATTAAATTATCGATCAATACATCCAAGGGAATAAGAGTACTTTCCTTTTGTTCAAACACAAACCAATATAAACCTTTAACACTGAACCCAGAATAATCTTTAAAATCCATCATAAATGTATTGTTCTGTCACCATCTCTAAATAAGAATAGAAAGGTCATCCTGATTTCGTTTCATTAGCAAGTTTAATCCCTTGACAGCAAACATGACCAGACATATCATGAGACCACTTAAAAAACAAGTCTGTACATCTCACATTATCGGAGCTCCCACATATACATCACATACCAACATTTTTAGTAAAATAATTTTCCCTGCCCTGCAGGTGAAGACATTCAGAGGAAAAAAGATAATGTATTTGTAATATATTATCACTGGTAAATTTGTGCCATAGCAGCTTTGCAAATACACATATTAAGTGGGTGACTTAGAACACGTTAAAGACAACAGAAATTTGGAAAAGAAGCTTAGCCACTTTTTAAACCACCTTGAGATCCAGTGATGCTGCAAAGCTTTGAGTTACAGAACTCAAGAACTCCATTGCTGAATGAATTACACAGGAAATGAGTTAAATTCCCATACTTCTTCGGTTTTGTTTTAGAGACAACTCTCAATGCTGCATACCTTTCTGCTTCCATTTAAACAGTTCTAACAATTATACCTCAATCCACCATGGTAAAATGAGTTCTCAAAAGAGAGATTTGGAGAAAGAGGAAAGAGGAAAATGGAGCAAGTTCATGAATATTATGAATAAATATTTCATTAACATTTACCATGTGTTTTTATGACAATAAGATCTAATTGATACTTAGCAAATTAGCACTGAAAGTCTCATGTAAAACTCTGGCATTACAGTAATTTGACATGATTCAGAGTTCTAGTGGGTAATATAAAAATAGAAAACCAGTAGAATAGCAGCAGTGAATAAAGCATTCATATTACTGTGGCCAATGCAGTACTATACATGCAGTAGCCTTCTATTCCCTATTGGCTTGTGCTATTGTATTAACCTGAATCACTTAAAACTCTGCCACCAAACTGAGTTCCCTCCTCAGAGGCAGAAGTACATCCGATCTCGCAGATAAGGCTCAAAGCAAAAATTCCATTCAGAACGCAAATCTTCAAAGGCAAAGGAAGTGTTAATGCACTTAGTGGGTCTTGGGTAGAAACAATTTGAACACAGAGCAAGGACATTTTTATTATTACCACTAGGGTTGAAAAAAGGACCTGGGGCAGGAAAAAGCTCTCTAATTACAAGTGTTTCTTCTGACTGCCCCCCATCCCCCAAAAAAAAGAGAAGGGGAGGAAAAAGGAGAGAATGACAGCTTTTGAGCATCTTGAAAAAAATATGGATAACTAACATAGCTTGAAAATGGAGAGCTAGTGTACAGTACCTTCTGTATACACTGCCATGTACATTAACAGCTCTTGGTTAAGAATGGTTTAACTATGGGGCATTCTCTAACTGAAGACACTGAAACAATAAAGCTAATAGGATGAGGCTATTCATCATCAAGACTACTTAAGAAGCTTAAGCCCACAGTTTTAAAGCAAGGATCCTCTCCTGTTTTGCATAGTATATGCTCACCTCTCCCCTAATCACACAGAATACACTGAAGTCATCAATGAGCAACTGCATTTACCATTAGCCAGGAAGTTCATGTTTCAGTAGTGACAACACTCCATTGAACAGAATCCCTCCTCATCTAATAGGTTCTACCTGCAGAAGAACTTTCACCCATCTAGATATGATGAACATGGTAGCTTGGGTCCAGGAACTTATATCTTATGCAGGCAGGCAGAGAATCCTCCCAAATCAATATACTACAGTAGTCTTTCTTTACTCTTGTATGTATTAACCATATACTCTTTCCCCACTGATGATACTCATGGTATTGCTTTGATGAGGCCAAACAGCTGGAATACTCTTCACTATTTTTTAAGTGGCTGTCTTTAGGTTGTTTCGCTAGCTTGGATAAATAATACATATATGCTTATGTATCGTTCAGTTCTTTCTTCTATATCAGAATGCCTGCTTAGGTTATGGGGTAAACAAAACTTTTTTCTTCCCTCCTTTTAAAGGTAAGATTCAGAACTTTATCAGCACCATGATAAGTTAAAATTTTTAGCACCAGTGAAATTGAACTACTCAGCTTTGACTGGTCAGAACTAACATTTATGTGGCATACAGTCAGTAGAGAAAATAATAATACACGTAACATTAGGAAGCTCATGAATCCCTGACATAGTGAATCTAGTGTTTGATAAATGAGTAACTATGGAAGCCAGATTTTCTTCCTAAGAGCAAAGAGGACTACAATTTTTCCTCACACTGTTGAACTAATAGGTTTTCCTTCCTCTCCAAATTGCTGAGAGTGGCCTGGCTCCTATTGTTTAAAGGGACAGGAAATACCCACAACAGTTGGATGTTGACATGGCCAGCTGCCCACTGAGAATTCATAGGAGGTGACATAGGTTGTATGTCACGCACAACACCAAGAGATCACTCGAATAGATGCAGGTCACGAGTTCAGCTTTGGTACAAATTCAGGTTTCAACAACAGTAAAATACATCCTGCAAGTACATCCCTTTCCTCATATGTCTACTCACAAGCTGAAACATGTCCAGCACTAGAGGTACACCAGCACAAAGGTATTTCATTCAAATTTTATATCTCTTGTCAATTGTGATTGACACTCTGGGCCTAGAGCACACACTTACAGAAAGATTTATCTAAGTAAGGAGAATCAGGGAGGCACTTTCAGACCACATTACAAATATTTCTTCAGTGAACTCAGCTCATAGTCATTAGCCTTCTCCACAACACTACCATGTCTTTTGGAAATACTAGCATCAACTGTACATCAACATGCCACTTCCTGAAGCTAACTCCACAGAAGGGAAGGGCCAAAGAATACCTGAACCCTAGGTGCAGTGAGCAAAGTCTTGACTTCAGATTTCAAGAAAAGCATAGCCAATGCAAAAATCTAAATAAGTCAATATAGAAACTGTCTCAACTTTCCCAAGCTCTGTGAAAAACAAAAAAATCCCTCATCTCTATTAATTTAGCTATTTCCTTGTTACAGTATCTATTCTGAGGCACTGGGGTGAAAGGACTTAACAGGACTTCTCCATATGACTTATGTTTTACCAGAGACATACAGGTTCTGCAATAGGATTTTCCTTTAGGCATTTAAGTAATGATTAACAACACTTCATCTAGTTAGCCTGCTACAAAAGTAGCTTATTATTTTAAAGAGAACCATACCAAATATTTAAATACATAACCTCATAGGGAAAAAAATAAACCAGCAACAAGAAAGTTCCATTCAGGTGAAGATCAACTATACTGGTAGCTACGACATTTTACAAATGCCACCTGTATGGACAATGAAGCACTCTTATAACCTGTGGTGGAAGAACGTAACTAGTGGCTCCATTCCTCTGGATGAGACTTACAGCCTACATAGGTCCATCAGTACTGCGAGCCTGAAATCCTTCTCTGCGGACACTGTTCAAATCTAGACGCGTTAGAACTTCACAGCGCACCAGAAGTGTATCGTCCTTTATGAAGGTTCTTTGTTTCAAATTTTGCAGGTGCATGAAAGTCACATAACCAAAACCTTTCGGATTGCGGTGAACTGTCGGTCTCTGGAAGGCCAGTAACTCTGGTTTGGCTTCCATTACTTCTTCATGATTCTGCCTTTCCGGGCCTTCTGATTGATCCAAAATAGAAAGTCGTATCGTGCCTTGGAAAGGCCAGGGCAGATGGCTGTCATATTCTCCTTGCATAGTGTGGACAAACAGAGATATAAAATTAGCACAGCGCTGAGCATTTGGTAATTGGATATGCAGGCGCAAACACAGCTTGTACCCAGGCTTTCCAGTATAGAAGCCAGGACTGTGCATCACAACAGGTCTCTCTTCTTCCTGGGCTTTCTGAAGTCCACTGAAGTTCTCAATCTTCCAGATATAAATACCATTACATTGCTGGGCCTCCATTTCAGTGATCTTTCCCTCCAAACTTCGGATAGTACGTTTGAGTTCTGCCATGTGAGTGTTCTGAGTCTCCATTTTAGCAATGAGTTCCCTGATTTGGTGATCTTGTCTTACCAGACGACCTTCCAACTGCTGAATAGTTTCTTTGAAGTTTTCAACTTCTGGATTACAATCATATGTGGCATGTGACACGTGTGAGAAGAGGGCAGGCTCAAAGGGTAGGCCATTGATGAAGGGTACAGGATTTGTAGCAGTGACACTGATATTTTGAAAACTCTGAGCCATCATTCTCATGTGAACCTGAGTGAACTCCTGCATATGTCGTGCCAGTTCATTCCTTTGCATCTGGAATTTAAGAGATGTGGCATCAGGAACATATCAAACGTAACCAGAAATCACATTTTAAATCACATTTTAAACCTGCACTTCAAAGGGAGGCAATTTTGAGTAAAAGACATGAAGTATTTCAGTAGTACATACAATGAGAAATAGAAACAGTTTATTTCAAACTGTGCACCTGAAAGTAAAAACAAGATATGAAGAAATATGGAGTATTTTATACTGAAAACATTCTTGATAAATATTCGAAAGGCAAGCATTATGTGTATATTCAGGGTTACTTTCTTGTTAATGAACATTCACGATAAAAAGATTCAGGTTTCGTGGGAGTAATAATTTCCCTTTTAAACCATCATTAATTATGGTGTACACTTTCAATAACACTGTTCAACTCAAAACAAAGACGTAGTGAAAGACTGTTAATGATAAACATATTTAGTATTTTTTCTTGTGCTCTAAATCAGCGTTGTATTTCCTTCACTGATTTGCTAAAATGCTCTATTGTACCAAATGGTGTATGAAAACTGATGTGGAAAGGAGGAGGGGAAAGATCCATTTTTACAATGAGGTAGTAAACAACTAGAAATAAGAGTATCCAGTTTAATAATTTTAGAATTTAATAAAATCATTTTTCTTCATGGAACTCTCAGAGCCCCAAGTGTATCTGGCCACAAATTTGGAAGAAATGTTGGAAGCTACTTTATTGACATGAAAGCTGAGAAGACAGTCAGTCATGGATTGATAAAAGCAAGTTCATCAAGCAATTAGTTCACAGTTTTTTAAATTTTAAAAGCCAATTTCGAAAGACAATGTATCAACATTGCAGCTGTTGATATCAACATGCAGCTGTGATACAAAACAAAAAAGACAAACCCACAAATCACTGACGATTTGGGCTGGTGAATGACATAAGAATAGGAAAACACATTAAAAAAGCCCAGGACAAATGCCTGCAGAAGGTCTGCAACTCATGATTCTGATAAGAGGTTTACCTTTTCAAGACATCCAAAGGCACTGTAAAAACACGGCACTGGGGCAGTAGGACAATCATTGTTGTAATGGTTAGGCATCTAAAACAAATAAGATTTCCTATTACTTTTTCATCAAGAGTATGCTCTTATAACATCCAAAAAGGATACAGTTGGATGGATTCTGAACAGGTACCTGAAGTCAGATCAGTTTATACCTACATAATTTCTCAAAGGAATATGGAAGTTTTGAACACAAATATTAGCTGATGATAAAAATTCTACACCCTACTACTGTGTCCTTTAACAATTCACTGACTTTGTTCTTACATCAGGCATGAGAAAGCATTCGAGTTTCCTTGCTAGACCAAACGCCTCTCACTGCTAGCCTATCCTCAAGCTAGACCACAGTCTATTCCTTTCTTTTCTGAAGAACTACTTGCATATACTCAAGGTATTTTCTTCATCATCCTCTTCCTCAATAAGCACAAGTTGCTTCAATTTTCCTGTGTTTTCCAGATCCAGTCAGCTTACTGCTCTGGACCCACCCTATCCACCCCATCTCAAAAGCATGACAACTTCAGCTGATGCCTTACGAGTCCTAAACAGAGCAAAGGATAATTTTAGGTTTCACAGGCAAAATAACTCTTTATATAACCCCGTATGTTTGCCTTGTTTAACTATCACAATGAAGCAGAACACAAGTTTAATACAGGTCAGCCATTAAATCTAAACCATTAGCAAGTTTAGCATTCTTTGTTCCCCATTTCTGCAGTTCATTATCCTACTTAACAACACATTTTTACCTTTGCCATTACTAAGCTCAATCCTGCTTTTCAGAGTATTTGTGCAATTTGACATGACCATTCAATATAATTTGACATGATATTCAACAAAGTTGCCATCCCATTCAAACAAGGATAGGCTGCATATTAAATAACATTTATAATTTTTCTGTCAATGAAGTTATTATTGAATAGAAGAAATAATAATGGCTGTTACAATAGTAATGGATAAGCAGAATTCCAGTCAGCAAGTGAACTACTTATAGCCACTTCCCAACAGTGGCTTTCCAAGTATCAATTCTCTCTCTGCCTGTTTTTTAACCTCCATTCAATATCAAAAACATGCAACATGTCCCCTGTCAAGAAGCAGTACAGCTAAATAATGTGATGTGCAGCCAAAAATCCTGCAGGTCTTACCAGACTGCAACTGCAAGCTGGAGCAGCATTTAAGAGAGTATTACACCTGTACTGGACGTTTTCAGACAGAGACAGGTAGAGATTTATTAGCTAGCAGACAAACTGTTTCTCCAAGTTCAAATTCATATTAATGATGCTATGTGAATACAAAAACAAAGAAGAAGGTAGACTCTTACCTGCTCTCTGATGAGCACTGTGTTGCAATATTCGCAAAACACATTGGCAAGTGGGCAGGTTTGGTCATGAAGCTTAGTGATCAAGCAGAAAAAGAGAGGAAAGAAAGAATCAATAAAGTTACACAATTTAAGAGAGGGCTAATCACCTCTAAGTAGACATAAAATTTTTATTTACATTTAAAATTTTGCATTTAGCTGTGTGCAATGGTGAAACAAAGTCAATCCCCTTACCCTGAACAGTGTGTTTTCTATTACTGCTTTTTCCTGGACTTACACAAGAGCTTCATAAAGTTGCAGATATTTTATTTCCTAAAGCTCTTTGCTCCAAAGAAGTCTGAATTTAACCAGAAGTTTCTAAAATACATGTTCAATTGCAGTGGAACTATATTAAAGATTTTTTTTTTTGTATTTTTGAACTATACAAGGTACTTTTGTTTGACAAGTCACAATATGAATTTCATAAAATTTAACAGTCCTTGAAATAAACCACATCCATGCAGAGATAAACAAATGGAAACAGAAAAAGGAAATTATTATCTGCAGTATCGCACGAGTAAAAAACGCAGAACCAGGAGAAGAATTCGGAAATTATCGTGGTCTTGTGTGTTAGCCGAGATCCCCAAAAGATTTATCTCCTGATACATCCTTTCTCCCATGCATAAAAACAGCAAATGTAAATACTGCCTTTTGTATTCATTTGGCAGTAGATACTGGCCTCTCTGGTGGCCAAAAATCAATGGTTCTTCCACAAGTCTCCTCGCACCACAAGGTTCCCAGTAAGTTTGTATTTAAGAACAATCTCTCCCTACCTTTTCTGTTCTAGGCCAACGTCCTGAGTTTGTAGCTTCTCACCTGTGCAGCAGCAGATAGTGCTCTTCTAGACCAAAAGCTTTGTTGCTTTCTTTTTTTTAAACTGATGTTCTATTTACAAGCAAACACATGTGAAATGAAGGTTGAAAAACTGAGACTCCTGCTACGTACCTCTTTATCTTCATAGGCCATAGACGTGGCACAGTTTGGGCAACACACTTGACGCCTCAGACACTCCTGGGTCATGTGCTCTTTCAGGTGGTTCTTCTGGAAGGTTCCTTGGCACTGTGGGCATTCCACAGTGGAAAATTCACACTGTAACTGGTGTTCCTGCAAAAGGACGGAAGAGGGATTTGATACTACAAACAGATACTATCATCTCATCTGTTTTCAAGAGAAAGCACAGTACAATACAAACAAATCGCAATCTTTCCTTCAAGCACAAAAATCCTGATACTCTTATGCTGACTTAATCAATACCCCATTACTGTCCCATTACTAAGATCAGGGCTTCACGTATTCAGAGCTTTAAGAAGGCTCTCAGGTAAAAATTTAGTTTGTATTTATCCTTTTAACTGCATATATTATTTTGCAAAGTAATTATTTCAACTAATACATGTAGCTACTTTGAGGGAATATTTAACTTCAAGAAACTTGCGTGAAGTACAGATACAACTGATCAAAAGACAAACATGAATGATACTAAACAGAAAGCTGCATTAGTACAATTTTCACGCTCTACGATGTTCACTCGAGAATCACCTACCTACAATTAAAGTCTCATCAAAAACCAAAAGCATGAGCCCATAGTCTTGAAAGAACAATGCATTGAATCAGCATAAATGAGTACTGGGTACAGGCATCTATTTTAAGCTATTTTGAATTTTTACTTGTCCATGAAAACCAGGTTCCACAATTTCAAAAAGAATTCTCACCTCTAAGTGCCTCAGCTCCATCTTCATACTGCAGCCCTTGTTGGGACACTTCACCATTAATGAAAGGATTTCCCGCTTAGCAAAGTTGTCAGGAAAAAGTTGATTTTCAAGCAGAATTTCGTTGTCTACTGGACATTTGTGACCTGCATCTCTACAATGCAGAAAAGTAAGGAAAAATATATTCCAATATTTCTAAGAGATTTCCAAGCTTTTAAGTGAAAATATTTTTACGCTAATAAGATATTAGTGGCCAAGCTATAAGACAGAGAGAAAGTCTTTGAAAACAATGGCATTTATGTGGTAATGACCAGAAAGTACAAAATGTACACCAGAAAAGCTGACAACACACAGTTTCACTAGAGGTAGCACAACTGGGGTTGCAGCCCTTTTTTAACTCAATATGGGTTTTTTTGTACAAATGCCATATTAGGCACTCTGGAAACAAACTTGAGGAAGATGTAAAGAAACTAAGAACTTACAGTCCTGTTTTTGTAAATACTTCACATAGCTCAAACATCAAAGTATATTTCACATACTATGTCAAAACAATTCTTTAAACGTTCTTGGACTTTCTCTAATTTTGTTCACACTTAACAAACCTCCAAGATGACCACACCTGAGAGAAAAAGTGAAATTTTCTTTTCTTCCAGATTTACTTCATCTATTTGGCATTACTTCTCATACAGCTCATTTTGCTGTTTTTGTTGTACAACCATTTGAACAGTTGGTTATCCTTCAATTTGTTTATTTATAGAGCAAATAAGGGTGAAAAAAATCCAGACATGAAAATTACTGGTAACTATGAAAATTACACTGGCTTTAGAACTGAGAGCTGCATCTGAAGCCATTTAACATCCAACAGACTGGAAGTGCTAACTGGCAAAAGTTTGGAACATGATGGTGGAACATGGATGCATGCAACTAGCACGAGGCAACTAAAGTTCCAGTTCATCAGGTTCTGTCTATCTGCATTTAAACTCAAAAATCATTAGAAATGGAGTAAAAAAAATTTTCCAGTATCAGCTCATTCTGAAAGCAGTAGGCCAACTTACTGATTCACAATTAAGTAAGGCAGTTAAAAAGGCATGAGGATCAAAGCTCTGAGCTGAAATGCTAATGGAAACAGCAATAAAATGGAAAAATACATGTGGCAGAAAAATGTCAGAGACCACTTGTGGTGCAAGGATCAAAGGCGAGATCGTTGTCACTGCTTGCACGCATGAGGGGAAGGAGAACCTAGTGGGCTATGGAGACCAGGAGGGAATTTATGTTCTTTGTTGGAAAAGGAAATAATTGCTCAGCAACTCCACCAGCAGTGCTGCTAGAGGAAGTGGAGGTAAAGCCGAGACCTCAAAAAGAGGCAATGAACTTCCTTGCACAGGTTTTACTTGTAAGAGCTAGCTCACCACATGCCTGATAGTCATACCCCCAAACAAGGGGAAGAAAATACCCAGCTTGCCATTTTGTTTCAGAGCTCCCTGAGCTATGATCAGTGTGCTGATCTTCGCACAACCCGGAAATGTTCTCTCACTTCGCAACCTACAGGAAATCAGTTTTCACAGGTTTAACTTGGTTACAAAAACCCTGTTTAATAGAGTATAAAGATCGCCCAGTAGGCCTGCTGATAAGACAGCAGCTTCATTTCTACATAGCAAAGCTAATCATGTATAATAACAGTCAACAACAGAAACAATGATTACCAGTTCCCCAGTTTAAATAATAGCAGACAAAGGGTAAAATAAGAATGCATGGCAATTTTCCAATGTATGAAAGTATAGTAAGGAAAGAGCAATAACTCACTGTAGTACATTAAACAGGTTTCAACTATTATTTACAAGTATGAGGATTGTGCTTAAAAAGCTGCTTAGATGCATCGGCAGACGAAGACACTGCCATACATTTTCTATCACAGAGCTCAGTTAATGCACCTCAGTTCTAACTTACATTACAGTGAAGGATTTCCTGTGCTTGAATTATTTATCACATTGGACTCTGCCACCCACAAGAGTACCTGTAAAACAATAACCATCTGCTACAAAGTACAACGAATTATCCTATAATTTTCACTGAAATTAAAATGCAGGTATAAAGAGTAAAGCCAGAATAATTTTGTTTGCAGAAAAAGCCTGCTTCATGATTTTAACAACTGAGTGGCTTAGCCTAGAAGCTGAAACAGTTGGCATACACTTTAACTGCAGCCATGCCAGCTGTTTGACAGACTGCTAGTACTCAAAGCTTTCCCTGCTGCCCCTTGTTAGCTCACAATTCTGCTTTTCCGATAAACAGAGAGCTTGCCAAATACCAGAACCTACTACAAATCCTAAGTCAGCTTTGACAAAAGATACAGGAGAAGAAAGACTAGAGTGAAATTTAATTACCTACTGCACCTGAACTTAGTTCTTCTAAAATTTCTAATCCAGTATTTTGTTTACAGTAACATTTGTAAAACAGTATTTGTAGTTACTTAGGTAGATAAGCTTCTCCTCTACCATGACTTAAAGCACTTCCAAGCATTTCAGACAGCTTTATTTAAAAAGATGCCAAGACTTTCTGGGAGGCAAACATTTACTGTGATCAAATCCATCTGGTCTAATCATGTCCCTCACACTGTAAGAGTCCAGTTTTTAAAAGGTTTTCAACTTCTTTTTTCTTGTTGCAGCCACAACTTCAACATGAACAACCATAATTGTTTGTCTAAGTCACAATTAGCGACTGCTCAAGAAATGCTTGTACGTCCCTCATCATTTAAAAACCTTTATCTCTGTGTTCCCTTGAGCTCGACAGTGGGGAAATGAGAAAAAAACAGAAGCAATTTTTTCCTGATCAAATAAAGGCTGTGACAATCACTTAATGAAAAAGAAACCGGTACTTAGAGAAAGTAAAAATCACTTCCCATTTTCATTTTCCTTCCATAGAAGCTTCTCAGTGACATCAATCAATATGGTACTGTAGACAGTACATACTCCAAATCGATATACTGCAGACACTACATAATCCAAATCAATAGCTTGATCCATGGATACCAATTAAGCATGCATTCAGCCCTTCAGGGATTCAGGGAGGTCTGGCACTTTACGCTGTCTGCTCTGCTTTCACAAGCACTCACTCAAACCACACTCCAAAGATGGATTTCCTTGGGGAATAAAGGAAAACTTTTACTATTGATAAAACAACTGAAATATTACAGTCATGATCTATGATCTCCAAGGAAAAAAATGCTTTCAACCTGTGTTTAGTATTCAGCACTATTTAAACAAATGAAGTAAAATAAGCAAAGGGTGTAGGAGAAGCAAAAGCTTCTGGTCATTGAAACTGTTTGGAAACAGTTTCTAAAACTTTGAGGAGAGAAAATGCTCTGTTAATTTAATAAGGAAGAGAAACCATTTCCCATGCCTGGAGAAGAAGGAAGTTTCTCTTCCTGCTGTGAGATGATGTGTTCTGAGCTTGGGTTCACTGCAGTTTCTCACTCAGTCCTGTAAATTCTAACCAATGACTGTAACTGTGCAGCTCACCAGCAGAAGCATAAGGATTAGAAAACGAGATCACTTTAGCTCGTAAAGATATGAAAGACTGGAAATGAGACACCCATTTTTGGTAATTTTTAGTCCTTTTCCCCTCAGTTTTCAATGCAGGAATTCTACTGTCTTTGAAATGATTGCCAAGTAGACATTTCTAAAGCTCACCATATTTAAGTACTGATTTACCTTCAGAATTTATAGACATCATAATCTCAAGGGAAGGTTCAAAGATTTATTTTCTTTCTTCCAGAAATACCCAAGTTAAAGAAGAGTATAAAACTGCCAACAAACAGAGCAAGCTCAGAGAGAGCAAGTAAGGAATTTCAAAATTTAATGGCCTTTATCATTACAACTGTCTTGTAATGCCTACAAGCATGCATGAAATTATGTACATTAACCTCTTGGAAAGAATTTGGGTTGGAATGTGCAAAGCAAAGGCCAGAAAGTGAAGCCAACTGCTTGTGCCTAAGGAACTGGATTACACTCAAAGCTGACAGGTTCAGGGGCCTTTTGACTTCTTGCATGCACCTGGGTAACATGTATACCACCAATGCAGAAATAGGAAGATAGTGAACAAGGCAAGGGACTATGGGAACAGGGGATTTCATGGTATAGTTAGTGAAGACCTGAAATCTCTCAGCTGCTTCTGCAGAATTCACAGGTGAGTCACTTGTCATGGGTGAACATTGGTGGTGTTCTGCATTTTCTGGATCCTTTTCTCAGAAATATTGATGAAACTGATGTTAACAGGAACTGTGCTGCAAATGCACACAAATTTCTGTGCTAGTTAGAAAGAATCTGCTATCACAAGTAGGGAGCGCAATACTAAATTTGTCTTCTTGTTCTCAGCTCCAACACTTCCCCCTTCCTTGATCCAAAAGGGATGCTATGAAAAAATACAGTAGCATTAGATACAACAGTGATAGAATCACAGAATTTTTTAGGATGGAAAAAAGATAATTTGAGTCCAGTCACTGATCACCACTTAATCAACTAGACCATGGCATTCATTGCCAGGTCCAGTCATTTCCTGAACACCGCCAGGGATGGTGACTCCATCACCCCTCCAGGCAGTGTGTTCCAATGCTTAACAACCCTTTCTACAAAGAAATTCTTCCTGAGAATTTACATAGCAGAAGTTACAGAGAAGCCCGCAAAACATACAAAATACTGTATTCGGAGAACATCATTGCTGGCATACTATTCACTTAGTGAGCTACAAATAATGGATAATGGAGAAAAAAAAACAGAATAGAACTATGGATAAATGGTATGAAAAACCAATCAAGAAAGCACCGTCCACTTTTCATGCTAAAAATAAACGCCACAGAGAAACACAGTAACATTGAAAACAGTTTAATGATCTTTGTATAAGTGTGCAAAGTAAGGTTAGAAACGAACCAATTCTATATATGGCTCATACAGAATTAAATACATAGATTCCTACCAAAGTGACATTTGAGCTAACTGAGCAATTGATAAATAAAAGAATTGGCTTACGTTGAGAAGGAAAAATCTTACAGCATAATATCTAGTTTTCTATCAATGTGATCCAATACTCACTGACACGTGTGGGACATGTGTACTCTCTGCCTTCCTTGCTCTGTCATTCATTTTTATAAGCCCAGCCCACTCTTGCCTTTGTACCTTGTTCCCACTCCCTCATGTGCCACCCGGTTTCCTGTCTCAATGATTTTTTCCAAGACTATTTCCTCATAACATTCTGTCTTCCACCTCAACAAGAAAGCACCTAATTTCACGTGAAGAACTGAAAGCATGAATTGCCTTATCTGCACCAAGAAACCATGTTGTCTGTAGTTTCCTGTAGTTATTAAAGGAAACAATCATAGGCAAAAGACAGATTTCATAATCCTGGACAAAAAATGGAATTTATTTGGAGGATGTGGCTCCTTTTTCTAATTATTATTTGAAGTTTAATCATCAACATTTTAGATTCATAACCTGGATAAATTTGTATAAATGGCAAAATCTAAAGCTCATGAAACCTCCAAACTCATGACATTTTGGCCGTATTTATTAGAAATGTTTATTAGAAAGCATCTTTAATGAATCAGAAATTTCTAGAGTTCTATTAGCACTCACTGGTAATGCACCCTTGGCCAGTTCTAATCAGTTTACATTGACCTTAAACTGCTCTGGTAAGCGAATTCCTTCTTAAAAGCAGCTTGCATAAATTTTCTTTTACCTTATTGATTTGACAATGCAGCCTTTGCAGAAACGGTGTCCACATGGTGTCTGCACGGCTTCCCGAAGAGCCATCAAACAGATCGGACATTCATATTTACTTTCCAAGGGCGGATCAAACTCCACATCATATCCTTGTGTTTCTTCCATGAAAGAGCTTGGAGGGTTTCCAGTCCCACTGCTGACACTTGTGCCATCTTCTTTGGCTCCAGTGCTGCAGGCACTGGCCATGGCTGCACAGCAGCCGCTTTCCATGTCTCGGGCTCCACAACTGCTATCACTGTGTAGCAAGCTCATAGCAGCTAATCAAGTGCTACACAGAAATGCACTGCAAGATAGCAAAAAGATGTATTAATTTAAAATATTCAAATACCTTCCTTCCCAGTCAAGAGCAAAATTTATTTCTGACCAGAAACAGTGGAACAGTTACAGATTTGGTTCTACTCAAAATCACTGGTTTGTTTTTTTCCCAGTTTCCGTTATCTTTTTAACTTGCCTTGTAATACCTTTATATTATAGGTAAGAACACTGCATCCTGTCAGCACAGTTTGAACACACACATACCTTTCTGTAATCTCTTTCATCTGACTACCTGATTTCTGTAAAAAGAGCAATACTCCTCGTCCTTGCCACGTCTACTGAAAGCATCTCTTTACGCCTTCCACAGTATTTACTTCTAAGGCATTCAAATGGACTTTGCATGAAAAAATGCTGTACAGAATCACATTTTATTGAATGACAGTAGCTCAATTCCATATTTTCCTTGCAGTATATAAATGTTATTTAACATTTTCTGTCTACAGTGATTCACAGTGTAGGTTTCAAATCAATCTAGGTGCAGGTCCACAAATAAAATACAAGTCCAAGTACCTAAACCTAGCAGATGCTCTGCTGCAAAAGAAATTCAAATATACAGCACTGCTGATAACATTTTAGAACTGCCAACA
Organism: Oxyruncus cristatus; assembly: GCA_013399855.1. NCBI lineage: Eukaryota > Metazoa > Chordata > Aves > Passeriformes > Cotingidae > Oxyruncus > Oxyruncus cristatus. Next base: position 400,399 of record VXAY01002656.1, read on the forward strand.
CGACTTAAAATGGGGTAAGAAGCTACATGTGAGATAAGGATAATAATTCCACAGCTCAAAAGCTATCTACAAATTACTAGCACTCAGAGTTCTTGCTCTCCTTTGCCTCTTCTAGTCTAGCTGGCAGGGAGGACAACGGACATGCAAGAAGAGAAGATCCAAGTCCCTTTTCCCTGAAGAGCAGTGAATGGCATACTAAAGCCTGCTTTTAAAACACTGCTCACAAAGCAGGTTGAACTCATAGATATGAAATATAAATTTGGAAATATCCCCAAACAGATGGCCAGTGTTTCTACACTCAAGGAAGGAGCTTTGAAAAAAAAATTCTAAACAAATATAAGTACTAGAAGTCCAAGAAATTTTCCTCTGCCTTGATTTTTTAATGGTCATAACCATTTTCTTAGAATCCTACTGTGGTTAGTTTTCTATAAATGAAATGTCTTTGAAAAACAGAGACTACCACCAGTTGCAAAGCAGTGTGAGTAATCTGAGGGTTATGGAGCCAGGCATACAAAACAAGGCCACTAACCTCAAATTTGATTGTCTTTTGCACAGCAGTATAGGTAAAGTCCTTCGCAATGTTCACTTACCGAGTTCACTGTAAAACCATTACGTCATTTAAAATATAGTAGGGACGCAAGTCTAATCAAGAGCTAAACTCTAAGGATTGTTCATCTGCATCACAACTGCAGATAGTGGGGTCAGCAGAATGAACAGGGCCACCTCAAGCACGAGCTCACAAAAGCAAAAACTTTCCTACCTTTATCAGAATTTGAATATCATGATTCATTTTTACAAAATGTTCATGGATAGGAAAAGGACAGACAGGTAGTTTTATTTGGCAACTTATTATATGACACCTGAAGATTACATCAACAGAAATACTAATCACACAAGGTCGCAAATAGCATTTACTGGAAATGTATTTTGAATGCATGCAACATCACAGAAATGTGCTTTAGGCCATCTACATGATAAACAGTTGGCAATACTGTCCATGCTAATGCTGCATGAGCATTTTTTTCCCAGCTATCCAGATGTACTGAACAAAACCAAACAGGCAAAGTTACCATATGTAGGTCAGCTACAGCTAGAATCAAAACAGAACTTTTATTTTGTTCTATAAATACGTAACTTACCATACTGTTGAGATATGTAGAGGTATGAGAAGTACTTGAAGATCAGCGTTCTTGACATTTCCAAAATACCATTAAGGTACAGAGCCTCAAAGTGCAGTTTGACAGTTCTGAGTTGTACTGGACAGGTCAGCAATGCTCACTTTTATGCAGAAATAATTCTAGAGCAGAGCTGTCTGAAACTGCACTCAAGAAGTTGATATTCACTTCCACTGTTCTCCACTCCAATGTATTATCCCTATACATTATCTACCCACAACAGGCTTTATTAATCAAGGTTTCTACACACAGCAGCAATACACACTAAACACCGAGAACATTCTCACCGGCAGCTTCAGCCATGTCATGATCAATTAATCCCATGAAGGGAGCAGCTCCCCCAATGACTTAGAATGGAAGCAGAAGAATCAATGTTTATAAAGATGCCCTGTGACAAGGATTTTTTTAGAGTGCCATCAGTAGATCTTTCTGGAGAAAAAAACCCAACTTGTTTCCATTGTTAAACTAATATAACTTATTTAACAACTGCTGCAGAGGATGATTAGTCCACAGGCCACATTTCATGAAAAATCACAGGAACTAAATTGAGCCAGTGGAGTGGGAATGTTGGTATGCAGGATATTAGAATCCACTGGCCAGCCTAGGATTGAAAAATTCACATAATATCCACAAGGGTATATTTACTGAGATGAAGAAAGGGAAGAGGAACATATATCCCTTAAGAAAGGGGAGAGGAGCATATATCCCTTTAGCAATGTTACAAAGGAATTCAGGAAGCTGCAGGGAGAAAAATATAGTAACTTTACCCAAATTCAGTTCTCACTTTAATTGAAAAGAAGCATGTGACTTCTCTTGGGCTGTTACTGGGAAAAATCCCATACTATTTAAAATATTGCTCTTATAAGGAAGAAAACAGGATGTGAGTCGGTATAATCTCACTAGCTGAACACTTTTTGAACTTTTTGAACACTAGCTGAACTCTTTACCCCTTTATACTGTTTCTACAGAAACAGGAGGTATGTCCATTCAGTTTATAGAAACTAAACTCATATACCAGAGTCATTTGAATGAATGAGTCACTGCAACCAGTCAACATCCCAGATGCACACAAAAATTCCCTTATTCAGTGATATACTCCACTTCTACATAGAGGTTTTTGTCAGCACATGAGTGAGTGGTTCATAAAAAAGAAGTGCAAATATCATTGGCTCTTTTTAAATTGGGAAATTCAGGCACAAACAGGCAACTTAAACAAGGTGAATTAAGAGCCAGATTTTAAACTTTGTTCATGTTTTATCTAAGATAGGATTCCTACTACTCTTATCCATTTCATCTTATCTATGAAGGAAGTCCTTTCTCCACACATATTTATCGGTGTGGGGCAAGGCACAATTTTCCAAATAAAAATCCATACTGCTGTTACTCAGACCATTAACCAAGGCCTGATCACTCCAGCATAGTTTAAAACAATTCCTCTGTGAGTTCTAACTACTGCAGTAGGAATAAGTTCTGTTTCTTGTGGCAGTTACTTTACCCTCCAAGAGGAGGAACACAGATTCCATCTTGAACAGAGCAGTGCTAGTGCAAAACTACTGAAAACTACTATTCTGACGACAGAAAAGTATACTTTGAATGTTTAGTGACATGTCTTTTCCCCAATGAAGGTAGAGCAGACAATTTGCGTGCCTACTGTAGCAGTGTTTCATGTTCTTCCCTTGGGGAATTTAAAAAATGTTTTGGCTGGAAGAGGATGGATTTTAAAATCCAAACCAATATATATCCCAAAATTATACTAACATCTCCCAAAACCCCCCTCAGTTTTTCTTCCTCTTGATAATCGTTGGTATTCTGTTCTTCCTCTGTGCCAAACAAAACTGAGTCAAATGCAAGTACAACAATATCCAAGTATTAGCTTATACCTTGTGTACACCACAGCCTTTACAACCAATCCTTTGCTTTAATGTTAGTAGTTTAATACATTAAACCCTTTGCTAGACTGCTCTCTATGCCTTTTTTGTTTGCACAACATCTAGCTTTCAGATACAGAAACAACCGAAATTAAACTGGATCATTACATGGTAATTCTTGTTTTTGCTAGAGCCAAGTTTCTCAGGAAGAGAACACCTTAAACTATGTTTGGTAATGTGGCTGAAGTGCACTCTTTTAAAGCTAGGGAGTCCTATCACACCTGCTGGGTATAGAGATAATGGGCTTCAGTTTGCACACAAGAAGTACCCAGTCCTTGGGCTAGCAAAGGTTGATTTAGCTCTCCAAGGCAACAGGTGTATTGTTTGACAACAGAAAGGGAGGCACTTTCCAGGCCAAATGGTTATGGGCAGAACTTGTCTGATCATTACCTGTGCGGCAGAAATGTGGGAATGCCCTAAGGATCAAACTGTCATGCCCCAGAAAAGAGAGTTAAGACTACAGGGAGTCCCCATACTACTCTTTCAACTTCAAACCATAATGAACCTTTCTTCACTAAATAACCTGTGCTATTTGCTGTTTACACTGTTGCATTACAAAGTGATTAGGCTGATGCGAGCTAGCACGCTCAGACCAGAACAGCAAACGCCCGCAAGAATAACACACTTATGATTGACAAAACAACAATTTCATAACAGAATTTAAACTGCCCATATTTTAAATTAATGCATGCAACAAAACTCTGTACTCCGATTTGTCAAGTCCCATAGTATATGGAGCTTAGGTAGCACTTGTACAAATTTTCACGCTCCAGAAAGCCAGGGAGTTAATTCAGAAATTCCTCTAAATCAAAAATATTGCTGATACCAGAAGATATCTTCAGTCTGCCTGGAAAATCACACTATCATTAGAGTAATAAGGAGAAAATAAAATTAAGCATTGTATCCTATTTATACTGACATATGGAACAAGACCTTTGAGCATTTGGCAAAGGTGAAGGAATACTGTACAGAGAAAGAATGTTTCCATAAGATGGAAAACTTTTAATATTAATCATTAAGTATCGAATACAATTAATTTCCACATGCTCTTTCCTAGAAAATTCACACTGGCTAGCCACATAAATAAGGAAATCGATACAGAGGACTATTCCAAATCCTTTTTCTTACTCGAAGTTCACAAACATAATTAATTTGCTTGCAGGCTGGCCAGCAGGTGAAATGCCTTCAGCACCGCATCGACAGAAAAACTGTCTGAACTCTTCCCTTTTCTTTTTCTCTCTCACCGAGAACAGTTTTTTATGTATAGATTTCTGGGTCATGAGACTGAAGGACCAGTGGAGTGACTTTGGATAATTTTATGGAGCAATACTTGCAACACTTATTCCCAGGCATAATAATTAATGGTCTACTGACAACTGATAAGCACCATGTGTTTCCATTATGAGGTTTGTAACTATCATCACTGTGGCCTCATCCAGGCAGAATATATGAAATTATGCAAATTCCTCTTAATTAATACCTATAAACCACTTTCATTTAAAAGCTATCAAATGTCTAGACAAGCCAAAGCAATAAGAGATTTGGGCAGAACTTGTAACTGCGAAAACCAAATTCTGGTTTCTTATAAAAGTCTGCAAGCATGCTGCAAATATTCTGTTGAGGTAGCATTTTTTTTTTTCTAATAGCAAGAACTGTTAAGACTTCAAAGTCTTTTGGATAACCACTATACCTACCATTCTAACATGTGAACCCGAAGACTTTACAGAAGAATTTTTGTTTGAGGCAAATAGAATTGAACAACATTCAGAGCTCATCAGACACTATCAAGAGCTCCTGATGCTGGAGCAGAGCAGCCCTGGGGGGTTTTGAAACTTTCCAGGCGATTTCTCTTTATTTGGAGAGAATGCTGTCAGGCTTTAATCACATATGTATTTTCATGTTTGAATGTTACATCTAGGAAACTAGATGGTGGCACACTAACAGTTACATTCATATTTTTCCTACTTAGGTATGTCAAAACAGATTTACTTTTAGTGAGCAGTGGAACCGTACTATAATGTATTTAACACCAAAATATTCTATGTGTTTTCCCATAAACAAAAAACAAACCCAAGCCAAAATTCCCCCAACCTTTCTTCAGTTTATTAACTTCTAGATACAATTCATTGAGAATAGTTGAGAATAACAAATATAAAGAAAGCACTGTTAGTGAGAAGAACAATACTATTTAATTCTTTACTTTGGCAGTGACTCTGCTCTTTGGCCTCTGTTCTCCCCACACCGAGAACACACTGAGATATGCATCGTGACTTTCTATACTCCTCAGAAGATCTGAAGAGAATTTAAGGTGCTGCCTAATGCAGACAAAGTAAATATCAGGGCAGAAAGCACTTCAAGAGGCAGGGAGAAGCATGGCTATGAACAAATGTCATTTCTGCTAGGTACAGTCTCTGGACTAGAGTTAATTACCATCTACCTCTACAAGCACAAAGCTTGTATCTGGCATTAGTAAAACAAAGACTCAGGGAAAACAAACAGTGAATTAAGCAGACATTCTGAAAAAATTGAAACATTTCTTCTTTTCTCTCCACCTTATATTTACTTTCATTTTTTTTCTGATATGCTTTATATCCAGAATCTTTCTTTTTATCACCAGTTTTCACAGACTGGATCTAAAATCTTCTTGTATTTGCTTAGCTAATCTAAAAAAGCCATTTCTGTCTTGCCAGGTTTCCATTCAACAGAGTCTGACTGAGCTTCACAAATCTTCACCTGCTGTGAAAAGCTGAAGGTAATGTGGAATATGCAGAAGAATTATGCCCAAAGCAATATCTGCAACGAAAGAAATACAACTGGTTTTATCAGTGTGACCTTTTTTTCCTTCTTGTACTATAAGGACTAGTTTTATGGCCTTTTCAAACAATAGAAGGGAAGAACAGTTTGCTTGCAAGTGTTAACACTCTTGGTGAACACAGTGTAAAATGCATCGGAGATGTTCCCCTGTTCCTTTTCCTACCTGTCCCTCACCAAAACTTCAAATCAACACTGTATTTATCACTCAGTCAATGGTACCTAAGACACAAAATCCTCACAGCTCATAGTTCTGCAGCATGCACAACTTGTCAGAGGCAAACATGGAGAAATACTTTCGCCAAGCTTTAACTACTAGGTATAAAGGATATAATTAGAACATTTTCCTCCCACCTACACTGAGATTTCCGTTTAAGTACGAAAAGACTAAGCGTGACCTATCTAAACCAGACGAAATTGATGGAAAGTACTACTGAAGTCATAATTTATTACTTGTGTTAATAAATTATCGTTAAATATAAAATACTGCCAGTCTCTATTAGAAAACAGAGCTGTCGGTTTTAGAAATAGTAAGCTATCTCGAAAATTATCCTTTAACGCGTTACCGAAGAATTTACTTTGTATCTTCACTTCACGTGGGAAGAACAGAGCCCACGCTAAGCTGATGTGCCCGAGACAAGCGGGACCACAACTCGAGAGCCCCGGGCAGATCACGCTCCCACCGCTGTGCGATGGTGCTCCCCGGGGAGCTAAGAGGCAACGCAAGGTCATTCCAGCCAGGCTCCCAACCAGGTAAACCAGCGTATCTCCGAGCCCGGGCTGCCCGGCCTCAGACCGCGGCACAGTTTCAGTTCCGGAGCACCGCAGGCCGGCGCCTCAGCCCCATCACCGCCCTGCCCTAGCGCGGGTCCCCTTTGCGGTACCGCCGGCCCTGCCCCCAGCCCCCGAGCCCGCTGTTGGGGAAGGGGCCGCACGGCTCCGCGGGGCCGGGCAGGCGCGGGCTCCGCTCCCGAGCGGGCAGCCCCGGCCCGGCGGGGGAAACGCTCCGTGCCGGGCGCCGCCACAC
>VXAY01002656.1:407625-428075 GCA_013399855.1 Oxyruncus cristatus
CGGCGGCTGGAAGCGAGCGGGGCCGCCCGAGGCGCCACGGCCGCTGCAGCGCCTCCTGCCGCCGCGGAGGGGCAGCGACGCTGGGGCGGGGCCGCCTCGCCGGGGCTGCGGGAGGGCAGCGCCGCCCTCATCCCGCCCCTGAGACATAAACAAATCTGTCACCAGCGAGGGTTGTGTGAGCGCCGCGTTCTTCTGCTCTGCAGCCCTTTACTCTGCTGCTGAGGCTTTTATGAGCAGCCGTCAGGATGCTTCTCTGAGCTCCGTTGTGAACGCTGTTAAAAACGAGGCACTGAAAGCTGGAGAGGGTGGCGGTGGTGTGTGCGTAAACGGCTCGGGATAGGCAAAAAAAGCCGTTTCTCAGTGTTAAACAAATTCTTATCAGAAATAATTTCCTCTCTCAACCTCAGCCGGCCCTTGGGGACCCCTGGAGGCCCTAAGGCCGGGTGCGCTCCTCTCTCAGGGCGAACGCTGCGGGGAACCTCAGCCGGGGCTTGGACAGCGGCCAGTTCTAAGGAAGTGAAATACCGGCACAGTGTGAACACACGGACATCTTCATTTCCTTAGAAACGAACGAGGGGAATTCGGTTGTCTGCATCGGAGAGTTTTCTTGGCAAGAATCTGGTATTCACACATTTAAATCCAAAGAAACTTCTACTGGTATATAATCTGGAGATGGAGGGATTGTGAAGCCACTTTCTCAGTGGTTTTCAGTGTCTCTGTCCGCACGCCACACTCCCCGGGAGCTGGAAATCAGTGGCCGGTGCCATCGCCACATTGCCTGTCTCCCTCCAGTGCTGAGCTCTCAGGCTCCAGGGTGCTGCTGGAGCCAAGGCGCATCCCAGACGCTAACACACCCCTCCGAGCACTGTTTGTGTCCAAAACATATTTACTTTTCTTGTTAGGATCTGCCGGGAAGCTGAGTAAGCTGATGGGGAGAGAGATAGCTGGGCCATTACATAGGGCTCCAAAGTATCACAATAAAGAAGTAATGATAGTAAGATTAAATAAACAAATACTTTATGGACCCTCTCTTGGACAACTGGCTGAATTTCAGCGCTATCCTTTTACTCCTGCTGAGTGCTTAAACTGTATACTACTTTCATTAGCTGTAAAATGAGGAAATTTATCATTATAAAGCTTTGTAAAACAAATATCCTTAGATGGAGGGCTTTCTATGACTGAAAAAATACAATTTTTACTAATTGGCAAGGTGCCCAGAGCACTGCTGTTGAGCCTATTTTAATTGAGATTTCAAGGAACTTATCTGAAGTTTTTATTCCAAGTTTAAATGAAATGCTTTTATTCAGAAGAGTTTCCAAATCTGTATGGCTTAGGCCCATAGTCATATATTAACACCCATGCTGTAACAGAAAGCAATGCAAAAATGCTTTTCTCCACTCGATGGTGCCAGTGGCACAGGAAAAACATTTTCTAGCACTGGATCTGTGCACCTCAAACTCTATGAGCAATAGTGCTCATATGGACATAAAACAAATCCAAAGCTGTAGCAATTTGAGATAAATTAAAATCTTTAGTTGCCTGCTGTATCCCTACAAGACAATATTTTTTCAAGGTGATTTCTTGGGTACTTGAAAGTAAAGCACTTGACTAGGCTTATGTGCGCTCATGTGGTTCCTTTGATAAAGAAGCTGATGCCTGTACAGTGCAGTTTTGCATGTGAACTCGAGTTCCTGGGGGAATGGGACAGGCAGCCAACTACCTGGGTGAAGTTCTTAATAAGCACCCCAGAGGGCGAGATTTGCTAAACTTCTCAAAGAGTCCCAAATTCCTCAATACTAACAATTCGTATTGTCAGGGAGTGGTGCCTGCCATTTCAAGATAAGAGAGGAATTCAGTATGTGACTGCAGAGAGTGATTTTGATTGATATCTGGTATTGCAGCCTGACCTGATATTTTTTTGAAAAGGTCTCTCCAAATGCTAGGGAGTGAATAGTAAAAATAGGCGGGTTGTTAGGAAGTCCAGGCAAAACAGTTGAAGAGCTGAGCTCAGGCCCTAGCCAGCTAATATTCTCTGAAGTATATAAATGCCTCAGACATTACATTCCTGTCCCACTCTGCCTTGGCCTGGAATGACCTCTATGACTTCTTTTCCACTTTATTCTGACAATCCCATTCAGATAGTTCTGGTTGGGATTTATTTCACATTAGGGTTTTGTGTGGGTCAGAATCTGAGCAAGTATATGAGGGTTTGATACCTGAACTTTTTCTACTTTCTCCATGCATTCCATGTTCCATATGTTATTTTCTTTCTCGATATGTTACTTGCTCTGGCATGAATCATTACACTAGTTAGTAGGAACTGTTGGTCTCTCATGTGGCACAAATACTCAGGACTAACCACTCCTCCAAGGCATTATCTTATGACAATGGCTTGGAGAAGAGTATCTAGAAAACTACCTGGTGGAAAAGAACCTGGAGGTGCTGGACAGCCAGCTGAACATGAGCCAGCAGTGTGCCCAGGAGGCCAAGAAGGCCAATGGCATCCTGGCTTGTATGAGAAATAGTGTGGCCAGCAGGGCCAGGGCAGTGATTGCCCCTCTGTAGTCAGCATTTGGGAGGTCTCACCTCAATCCTGTGTTCAGTTTTGGGTCCCTCACTGCAACAAAGATGCTGAGGTGCTGGAGCATGTCCAGAGAAGGGCAACAGAGCTGGCAAAGGGTCTGGAGCACAATTCCGTGAGGAGCAGCTGAGGGAGCTGGGGTTTTTTAGCCTGGAGAAAAGGAGGCTCAGGGGAGAACTTACTGCTCTCTACAAATATCTTCCTTTCAAAGACGTTGTACCAAGGTGGGGGTTGCTCTATTTCCCAAGTAACAAGCGATAGGACAAGAGGAAATGACTTCACCTCAAGTTGCACCAGGGGAGGTTTAGGTTGGATACTAGGGAAAATTTCTTCGTGGAAAGGGCTGAACAAGTGTTGAAACAGGCTGACCAGGGAAGTGGTTGAGTCACCATAGTTGCAGGTATTTAAAAGACATGTTGATATGGCACTTAGGGACATGATGTAGTGGTGGACTTGGCAGTGTTGGGTTTGTGGTTGAACTTGATGATCTTAAGGGTCTTTTCCAACCTAAAAGATTCTATGATTCTAAAAATTGAAAGCATTGTAACATCAGACTGTATAATAGACTGGGAATCCTCTCACCTCTTTTAGCTATAGCAAATGTCAAATAGTACAACTTGATTTTTCTTCTGTCTGACATCAGATGCTTTCAGGCAGGAGACACACTAACTGGGAGATCCTGATCCGCAAGCAAAGCCTAATGGCTTGCTTCAGCCAACTTCTCAGGGAAGAGAGTGCAAGTCGAAAATGGATTTGAGTCCTGCAGGATCACAGAGTCTCCCAAGAAAGAAAAATGCTGGGGTGTTTATGTAGTTATGCAACTATTGCAAATTCCTGCTTCTGGAGTGTGAACTTATGTTCACATTTGAAAGGACTTGATGGATCACTAGAATTTTCACACAATGTTATGTGTGGAGACTGAAAACTTTCAGGGTGCTGTTGTATAAAAAAATGTGGTTTCTTTCCACTTTTAGTCAGTTTTTGAGACAGTTGATCTGTGGAAACTAAGCCTGAGTCTTCTTGGGCTTCTCCAGGAAAGACACTCTACTGGCCACCGTTTGTAGCCATACATGGCCTATACCTGGTTACTATCTAACAGTTACTCAATATGTATGTAGCTAAATTCCATAATATTGATTTGTCCTCCCTGCCCAGGGCCTTCAGGACCCCAGACATACACCACCAAAGAGGCAATATCCATGAAAATTAAATACTGGTATCAGAAGAAACACATTTCCCTGTTGTCAATTCACCCAAACCGCAGAAGCTTGGCTGCTGTTGACCTGAGGAAGTGGGACATTGACCTTCAATGAAATAGCTTTGACCTGCAACACCAGTGTGGCCAGAGATTAGGTTCTGCTCCCTAAGAGTTAACAGTGAAGAAACCATCTATGAAACTATAAAGAAGAAAGCTAAATGCAAATCTTTGTGTTAAAAAACAGTGCAGGTGCTCCTCAGAGAGTCTGCATACTTATCTCAGAGCTCAGGAGTCTCACACAAGATGACCTTGTTTATATGAATTTTGTGGTTAAGCCTTATAAATTGCCAGGTGCCACCTGGATTTGAGACTTCTGTATTGTGTTTAGTTCGAGTAACCTGTGGTTAGCACCAGGGTCACACTGGGAGCTCAGAGGGACGGGGATAAGTAAGATAAACAGCACTACGTTGTCTTTAAAAAGCAGAGGGAACACAGAAAGAATGAGAGCATGCATGAGTGAGAGCAAACAAGCTTGACATTTGGAACAAACTGGGCAGACATAGCAGCAGCTCTACAAACTGACAGCAAGCTGAAGGTAGGCTAGCAGTACTAATGACAGCATCCCAGATGCTTGTAGGACATCCTATTGTTGGTTCCTTTTCCTGGTTTAATTTGCAGGTCAAGATTTTATTTCATACATGCTTTGTCACTTCAGAGGTTGTTCTGTTCATTTTGGAGAGACTTTCTGTAAAGCAAGGTCTTCCTTGATGTGAACAAAAGTATTGCAAACGTGCTTGTCTTCAGGAGTGTATGAGATACTGTGATCTGGGGAGAAAAGGGATTTCTTTTCCCTTTTCAAGATTATAGAGGCAATACTGAACACAGCTGTTTGACTTGATTAAATAACTGTGGCTGGATTAAATAACTGTGGCTGGAGATTCATGCCTGGGGTTCCCTCCATAAGAATCTGAGTGTGGTAGGCAGTGAGAAGAAGTTGTTCAGTGTGACCCCCAACTAGAATAACAGGACACAGGCAAATTTAGCATGAGTAGCAGGAAATATTCCTAGCACTGGAAATATTTCTAGCTCTCTTAAGGGAGCTGCTGAAATCTCCATTGCCTGGGAGCTAGGCAATTCAAAGTGTCTGATGAGTAGCCTGTTGGCAACAATTAACTATTGCAGAAGGTGAAGATCATATGACCTGAGAGGGCTTCTTTGTCATTCATTTCTTCCAGAACATGTTCAATAAAAGAGAGAAAAAAAGAATGCTTAAACTTTTCTTTAGCAGGAGTAAACCCTGTATGATTCATTTGAGTTGCTGATTAATAACAAGGGTCAGGTCATAGGTTTGGAGATGAGTATGGCACTACAGTGACACTTACTTGAAGAGTTAGAAGAGTAAAGAAAGTATTAAATATTTTGCTCTAAATGTACTCAGTGCTTGCTGTCTGTTTCTTACAATGACTTAGATACCACCCAGAAGAGGAATTGCTCATGATTTAAGAGATTCTGAGGGTGATATTGGAGATGGTGAAATTGTACAAAATTGCATAGGGTGTTATGTAGAATAAAAGGGTCTGTGAACAGCATAGGGCAACTAGCTATTCAATTACTCTGCAGGTGGTAGGAACACAGAACTATTCAGGGGCAAATGGGTTGCTGCTCAGTGGATAAATTTTACCAAGTCTGTCACAGGATGCAGCCAAGAAAGTGAGGCAGTAGTAATGCTCTGAATACATCTGTGCACAGCTGCACATCACAGAACTATGAACAGCAGAATACAAGCAAGCATGTTGCCAGGCTGGATTGGTGATGGACAGCAGGGGACTGCAGTGCAGACGGAGATATTTAGTAGCACAGGCAGCTGGACAGAACAATGTGTGCAGATGGGGGCAGTCGTATGGGCAGCTTGTTCTCAGTGGGATGGAATGAAGAGAAGCTGGGAAGAAAACAAACCTAAATTTTAGTTGCCAAGGCATAATGAAAGATTTTGAAGTAAAACTCAGCTCTTCAGGAAAGAGCTAAGCATACTGATATGTCGTTCTGGATGTGGAACTTAATGAATTCATGCAGTCCCTTTCCCAATGGACTCTGAAAGGCTGTGCTGAAATGATACTTTATCGAAAGGTTATAAATGAAATAATCTCAGAAACATCCTGGGCATCATCACTTTAGACCATGACTTGGATGTATTTCTTTATGAAGGACACTTCCTGAAAAGACATTGAATTGAGGTTTCTAGCAAGTTATGTGGATTGCTAAGTGATGATGTAATCTGTTAAAGCAACCACAGCCATACCCATGTCATTTCTAGTTCTAGTACATTGTCTTAATGTGCAGTTTTCCTCATTTTTATTACTCACACCAATCGGATCAGTAAAAACAAAATAAATCAGAAAACAGAATTGAATTTTCTCTATACCGTTTATTTACTTTGTGCACTTCTCGAAGCCAGGTAATGAAAAATAGGTTAGTTACTCTTGTTGTTTCTACACAATTTTATTTTCTGAGGCTGATGCAGTAGCAAAAAGTTTCAGTGTTTGAGGTGAAAATCTTGTATTTATTTTTATACACACCATATTTCCATGGAAACCACATTGATATTACTTTCAGTTGCACCTCTATGAAAACTAAAATTGGGGTCAAATTTAAACAGACATTTTCAACTTTCCAGTACCAGTAATCCTTTCAGAGAGAGTTCTCAGCAGGGTACTTAAACAGATGAGTAGTGTACAATCTATAAATATTTTCTCTACATCAAATTGCAGCCAGTACACATTTCCATATCTCCTTTAGAGTTCAGGGAACTGTAGTGCTTTGCAGCAATAGACGATACACTCTTCCTGCTTTAATGGAGCTACTCACATTCACTGAGCACAGGCAAAGCACCTTTAAAAACTGGGGCCTGAATAAAGTTTACATTGGGATTGAGTAGTATCTGCTGCCCATCTGGAATGGCATGTATTAGACACTTCAGACCAGAAGCAGAACAAGCAGTGTGAGAGGAATGGTCTTACTGATTTAGATAATACAGCATGAAACAGGCAATGTTGTACCTTTCAGACACCGATGGAGTTCAGTTTCACATAAAAAAATCACCAACTTTCAGAATTTAATTCTGTTGTCTGTAATAGCTTTACTTATGGTAAGTTCAGTCAGGCATAAGAAGGAAGGGGCAGATTTGGATATTTATACCAGATTGGTGATCTAATGGAGACTTAATGCGTCAGCATCAAAGTCAAAACACAATTGGGTACTTACCTGAGTTACTGAATGGTCAGCCTTGTTGGAGCCTCTCGGTTCAGTAGGTGTCTTGGATGAGTAACTCACTTTCAAAGCATTTCTCAGTTAAAGTGATTAGAACTGTTCTATTAAAACCCATGGCATTATTGTTAATTTGGAAAATAAACTAACATACATCTTTCTGTTTCTCAGGTGATCTGGTTTCTGTCAGATTGAAGATGTCAGTAGCATTCCAAATGGATCTTCCTGAAGAAATTCAGCATCCATATACAAAATTTTCTGAATGGAAATTCAAGCTCTTTAAAGTGCGACCATTTGAAAAAACGCCCTCTGATGTCAGGCAGCACATAAACAAAGATCAGGCAGAAGGAATCGCTTCTTCAAACAAAGAAATCATACTGCATAAAGATAAAGCAGTGTCAAGAGAAGAAAAGATGGAGTTAATGGACAATAGGCAGGCACTTGAGAAAGAGGCCCGTGACATGAAAACACAAGAGAATAGAGCTCATCAGAACAATCTGAAGCAACTTTGTCGTATCTGTGGAGTTTCATTTAAAGCTGATTGCTACAAGAGAACTCATCCAGTGCATGGGCCAGTGGATGATGAAACTCTGTGTCTTCTGAGAAAGAAAGAAAAAAAAGCAACCTCTTGGCCAGATCTTATCGCTAAGGTGTTCAAGATTGATGTGCGAGGGGATGTTGATACTATCCATCCCACTCGGTTTTGTCACAACTGTTGGAGTATTATCCACAGAAAATACAGTAATACTCTATGTGAAGTATATTTTCCTAGGAACAGCACCATGGAGTGGCAACCTCACTCCCCAAGCTGTGATGTATGCCATACTACCAGTCGAGGGGTCAAGAGAAAAAGCCAGCCACCAAGTGTACAACAAGGCAAACGTGTGAAGACCATTGTGGAACGTGCTCGACTAAACAGAGGTGTAAAGAACCAGGCACAGATAAACAACAAAAATTTAATGAAAGAGATTGTCAATTGCAAGAATATACATCTCAGTACCAAGCTGCTTGCAGTTGATTACCCAGTAGAGTTCATTAAATCAATTTCTTGCCAGATTTGTGAGCATATTTTGGCAGATCCAGTGGAAACAACATGCAGACACTTGTTTTGCAGAACTTGCATCCTTAAATGTATCAAGGTTATGGGCAGCTATTGCCCCTCCTGCTTGTATCCTTGCTTCCCTACTGATCTGGTAACACCAGTGAAATCCTTCCTGAACATCCTTGATAGCCTGGGTATAAGATGCCCAGTCAAGGAATGTGATGAAGAGATTTTGCATGGAAAATATGGCCAACACCTCTCCAACCACAAGGAGATGGAAGAGAGAGAGCTTTATAGCTACGTGAATAAAGGTGGCCGACCCAGGCAGCATCTCCTATCTTTGACAAGGAGAGCTCAGAAACATCGTCTGAGGGAACTGAAACGTCAAGTCAAGGCTTTTGCTGAGAAAGAAGAGGGTGGTGATATAAAGGCTGTATGCATGACTTTGTTCCTTCTAGCTTTAAGAGCGAAAAATGAACACAGACAAGCAGATGAACTGGAGGCTATAATGCAAGGGAGGGGATCTGGACTTCATCCTGCTGTCTGTCTGGCAATCCGAGTCAACACGTTTCTCAGCTGTAGCCAGTACCATAAAATGTATAGAACTGTAAAAGCTGTCACTGGGAGGCAGATCTTCCAGCCCTTGCATGCTCTTCGCACTGCTGAGAAAGCCCTCCTACCAGGTTATCACCCATTTGAGTGGAAACCTCCCTTGAAAAATGTATCCACTAATACAGAAGTAGGAATTATAGATGGTCTATCGGGATTGCCACTCTCAGTTGATGACTACCCAATAGACACAATTGCAAAAAGATTCCGATATGATGCAGCCTTGGTTTGTGCCTTAAAGGACATGGAGGAGGAGATCTTGGAAGGCCTGAAAGCAAAAAATCTGGATGACTATTTGAATGGTCCCTTCACTGTGGTAATAAAAGAGTCCTGTGATGGAATGGGAGATGTCAGTGAGAAGCATGGAAGTGGGCCTGCTGTACCAGAGAAGGCTGTTCGCTTTTCTTTCACAGTTATGAACGTTGCTATAGCACATGGGAATGAAAGCAAGAGGATCTTTGAGGAAGTAAAACCAAATTCAGAGTTGTGTTGCAAGCCCTTGTGCCTTATGCTGGCTGACGAATCGGATCATGAAACTCTAACAGCAATCCTGAGCCCCCTCATAGCAGAAAGAGAGGCTATGAAAAACAGTGAACTGCTGCTTGAAATGGGAGGCATCCTGAGAACATTCAGGTTTGTCTTTAGGGGTACAGGATATGATGAGAAACTTGTGCGGGAAGTGGAAGGGCTGGAGGCCGCAGGTTCCACTTACATTTGTACCCTGTGTGATGCAACCCGCTTGGAGGCATCCCAGAATTTGGTCTTCCATTCCATAACCAGGAGCCATGCTGAAAATCTGGAGCGATATGAAATATGGAGGTCTAACCCATATCATGAATCTGTTGATGAGCTCCGTGACAGAGTGAAGGGTGTTTCAGCCAAACCTTTTATTGAGACTGTTCCCTCCATAGATGCATTGCACTGTGACATTGGCAATGCAACAGAATTCTACAGGATTTTCCAAATGGAGATTGGTGAACTTTACAAGAATCCTGATGTGTCTAAAGAGGAGAGGAAGAGGTGGCAGTTGACTCTTGACAAACACCTCAGGAAGAAGCTGAACTTGAAGCCTATGATGAAGATGAGTGGAAATTTTGCTAGAAAGCTCATGTCCAAAGAGGCAGTAGAGGCAGTATGTGAATTAATAAAGTGTGAGGAAAGGCATGAAGCCCTAAAAGAACTAATGGACCTTTATCTGAAGATGAAGCCAGTGTGGCGGTCCTCGTGCCCTGCCAAGGAGTGCCCAGAACTGTTGTGCCAGTATAGCTACAATTCACAGCGTTTTGCTGAGCTCTTGTCTACAAAGTTCAAGTACAGATATGAAGGCAAGATTACAAATTATTTCCACAAAACACTTGCTCATGTTCCTGAAATCATTGAAAGAGATGGGTCCATAGGGGCCTGGGCAAGTGAAGGGAATGAGTCTGGAAACAAACTATTTAGGAGGTTCCGAAAAATGAATGCCAGGCAGTCCAAATTTTATGAGCTGGAGGATGTCTTGAAGCATCACTGGCTATATACCTCTAAGTACCTCCAGAAGTTCATGAATGCTCATAAAACATTAAAAAGCCAGAGTTTCACCATTGATTCAGAGGATAGTTTAGGTGACTCCTTGCCACTAGAGGTCTTGGAAAACAATGATTCAGCAGTACTCTAAATGTAAACCACCTTTGGTGCTGGGTTTGTGATGATGTCTTTCTGCAAGGAAGCAGATTCTTTTTCAGACCTGCAGAGGTACAGGGAAGTCTGAAATGATCATTTTTACACTCCCTATCAAAGTTGCTGAGAGGAGTTTAATAAACGCCATGCCTGTTGGGAGTTTCCAAGAGGCAATGCACTGGTGCATTTACCAGTTGTTATATGACATGAAAGCAGAAACAAATTGCAAAGAAGGGTCTCAGTTTTCTTTTGGTCTTAAGAGTGTTGTTTGTAAGTGATAAAATCAAAGAAAACAAGGTTTTATAGAGAACATTATTTTGGAAGGTATATGATTCTGGAGAGTTAAGAGTTGCTGAAAAAGGGAGCATGGCTGTTTGTTCTGTTTTACTTTTTAGAACTATTTTGCTATTTACTTTTCAAGAGGGTTTGCTTATTTTATTGATGGTTGTTTGGCTTTTATAAGTAAAGATTCATCAGTGAGACACTTGGATAACTGATTTGGCATAAAGTTCAGTTATTTTTGTATAAAATACTGACTAAAGATGGAAACTTTGATCTCACATATTCTAAAAATATTGTTTAACATATATATTGTAGTACTGCTTAGGAGCAGATGGTGATATCATCATGCTAATTTACTATATGAAGATATAGGAAAGGTAGCTGAAGTTTTTGAAATATATTTTTATCATAGCCTCTTTACTTTAAAATGCAAACTTGTTCTCCTAAGTCAGGATTTACAGTGCCTTGTGGTTATCTCATTATACAAAGCACATTCAAGCTCTGCTGTGTAGCTTACTGCTTCATGAGCATTTTGGATTTCTATGGTTACTTCAGTATATAGTACAATTTGTATTAGTACAGTTATATTGAGTGAATTCCTGGCCTCACTGAAGTCACCAGTAAATCATCATTAATACCAGCAGGCCCACAGTTTCACCAAGTGACTTTAGTCACAGCAGTCCCATTTGTCAGAAGATGTTTATTACTTTGATAAGATAGATGCCAGTAGGATATTTCACTGACTGCTGCTGATGTACTCCAACTGTATCTGACACAGAGCTTTTTCACACCTGGGATATAACACACTCACAGGCTCATTTTCCAAATATGTAGAAGAGGAATTATACCTATTACCTCAAAGATAGTTGCATACATGACTAGTTAAAAAACAATGAACTGTCTTGAAATTGGTATTTATCTTTCTGAAGTGATATTTAGTATATTCATATACTAAAATTATATGACTTCAACTACATATTCATGAAACATACTCAAGTACCTGAGATGCCCCAAAATCATTTGGTCTTTCAGATTTGCATCTGTAGCTAGGATATTACTCTGATTGGAGTAATATTTCTGAAACAAGATTAAATGTGGAAACAATCAAAGCACGGATCTAAAAGAATCTGCTTTTTTTTTTTTTTATTTTGATGTGGCAGAAGGTGGTTTCTGAGTGTAAGTGAACAACAAACTTAAAAGAATTAATGGTCTGAGGTTTGTTTCATAGTATCTTCTTCATGTTGTTTACTATATCTTTGAGTGTCTGGCATTTACCATTTATGGATAATGAAAAATAGAGTTAAGTGTTAGTAATTGATACAAATATTAGTGTTATTCTAACTATGCCTTTCTTTTGGGTTTTTTGATTAAAATACTATTTTCCAAGTATTCTGTAATTTAGGATTTTGGTTTCTTTAAACATAGTTTAAATGTAAAACCTGCATTTGGAAACACAATGTCAAAACCCGCAGTTAGAAATAAGGCTGTTTTCTTAGCAGTGATAAGGACTACAGTATCTTCTGTATGGTGTACCCTGTATATCTGTATATCTGCACGTACTGACTGTTCATTTCTAGATTAATTTTTTTTTAATTTCTTTGAAAACAAGTATTTCTCACCTAGCGTAACAACTAGTTTTACGTAAGTATCATTCTTTCCCAGTAAATGTAGATCACAAATATAGCTGTTTCTCTGAGAGTATAAATATGAGGTATAAAGAAAATCTTTTAGCAGTAAATGCAGATACAGTTTTCATTTTTGTTCAACATATATTTCATTATAAAAATAGTTGAACACTTTTCTTTTTTCTCTCTACATGTTTTTGGGACAATTATTACCTTATGTTTTATCCTTGACTTTGCTTGAATAAATCAGGGTTTTTTTTAACAACCTTGACTCACTTTATGGTGATTTTCACTCCATTTAAGTGGTATATATAATTTTTGTTGCCTTTTGCATAGGAATGAATTTCACCCCCGTGTAATGCAAACTCATCCATTGCAATGAGTATGTGTTGTGAAGTGACAGACCAGACTTTGTTAATTTTGCACATGTAATTTCAATGACTCTGTTAACATTTTCAAATTCCAAAATCATTTTAACAGGCTGCTGATGTAACAGCAAGTGATTTGTCTCACTGTCTTCAAAAGAATAAGTTGAATAAGTTTTATCCTTACATGTATGATTTCTTAAGACAAGCCTTATATCCTGGGGTAACTCATCAGACTGAACAAAGCCTGGATGGGGACAGAGAAATGCAGTGGGACGTGAAACTATTCTTTTGTGAAATATTATTAAGCCATAAAGACACATTTCACATTCTACCAGCTCTGGGTAGGATAGCTGACACAGGGAAGTACTACTATTTTTTTTTTCTTTTCTATTTTTTTCAGATTTGAGTCTAGGTTAATCTTCTGTTTCCCCATTGTTGACATCTTCTGTAAATCAGTTGAGATTTCTGAGCTCATTAGAACAAACAGTAGTGAAAGGGTAGGTACCTTCAAGTACAAGCTTTTGTAAACAGAGCTAAAATAACAATGCTGCATGCACTGAGCCATGCACTGGAGGGCAAACAAGTCCTGACTGCAGACAGGTGCATCATTTGGTTATGCAGCTTATTGTTAAGCTTTCTGATTTTGAAGAGGCTTTAGAAATATGGAGACACTTCTATTCATGGTATTCTTTCAAACCTCCACATTTTCATTTTTATATTAATAATTGGTACAAATCCTTCAGTAATTCATGGTAAATAATTACCGTCTTGTTCTGAAATTGTATTGGCTGTAGTTTTTATACAATCACATTATGTTCTTGTTTTGTTTTATTCAAAGGCTTTGTATTGTGAATTGCCATGTTATGAAATAATGTGAACTATGTCAGAAGCCATGATCCTTGTATCACATAATTTTTTCCTCACAGGAATAATTCTATTGCCTTGAAGCAAATCAACTTTGACTTTTAGTCAGATAGTTCAGAAACAAACTCTAGATATTTACAGCATCCTAATTTCTGACGACATTGAGTTCTTTGTTTTGTCTCACTGCATGGCTTCATAATTTTACTTTTTCTTAATGTATTACAGTTTCCTAATTAATTTCCTAATTCAGTTTAAAATAAAGGTCTTATAAATATTTACACTTCTGACTTCTGTTTTCTTAACAGTTTTTCAATAATGCACATAATTTCATAGTAACAGTCTTACTTTTCATTCAAATCGTGGATTCATAGTTAGGCTGTTCTAATACCCAGAGGCAGCTGTGATTCCAGCCCTGTTCTGGAATTCACTAAATTAACACAAATGAAGATTCCTCTGTGAGTCTCAGCAGTGTGCTTTCAGCGCCCTTCCTCACAGGCAACTGTGTGACAGAAAACTAAACTGATGTAAACTCAGTTTTATTTAGTCTGTAAATGGCTTTTGCTTCATTTAAAAATACTATCCCAGATTTTATCTAAAATCAGCCTTCCATTGTTATCCACATGATGAGACATTAAGTCTCTTTACTGGTTTCTGTGCATCCTTTGAATCAAATTTTGACTCCTCGTCAGAGATTGAGCTGGAAAGATTAGTTCTGATCTACCTTTCATTTCATTATTTGAAGTTAACCTTTATTCTACTTCAGAAAAATCTTTCTTTCTTCTCTACAGTGGTATCTCTGGGTTAAAAGATTTATGTAAACAAACTTGTTTGGATGGAACTAATGATGAGCAAATTAAGCTACCTGGTTTCCTTGTGTAATCAGATAATTAGGCATCTCATATCTGCCCTTTATATCACCAACTTACTTTTTTCATCTGATCTCAAATAAAAAAATGTTGGATGGAAAAAAACAGAACACATATAAAACCAAAAAACAAGCCTCAGAGAGTTTTCTGGTAATGATTTAACTCCTTTACTCCTAAATCTGTAATAACTAACTGAATTTTCCTTTCCATGTATTCCTATTGGAAACAGATGAAGAATATTTAGGCCTGTCACTGCTCTTCTTCAGAGTACTGTTTAGAGGACTAAATATGGCATAATTTTCAAACAGTTGACCAGCTGCAACTCTATTTCCTTAAGTGTTTAAGGAGCTTTTCTACTTTTGCAACAAGCTTTATGTTGTCCATCATACAAAAAGACATATTAGGAAGGATTTAATTGCCACCTTTTCTAGCAGCATCAGGAGAGAGGTCAAGAGGTGTGTTTTCAATGTCCAGCTCTTCCTCTGGAGATGAGCACTCTGAGCAAGTAGACAAGGAAATACACAAAGGAGGTTCTGCACATCTGTGGCAGTGACCAGTGCCCTGTTTTTCCTGTGTATCTATATGGATGTGGATATGTATATAGAAATCAGGAAGTTTATAAGGTTATTGCCTTGCTTTTCTTCAAATTAAAAGTGGGCTATGGTGTCACAGTTTTTGAAGTAGAGACAACAGCTGGAGTTTGATTTTCAGAGGCTCAAGGCTTTCCCAGAAGTTAAGTTTTGTTTGAAATGGAATAGAATAGGAAATCAAATGTGGAGGGAGGTATAACCACCAATAATGAAACAAAAAGAAGTAAGCCGATCCTTTTGTCTTTAATACATAGGATCTAGCAGTAAATAACTTTACAGATTCCATTTCAATGGGAATTCAATATTTTCCTTTTGCTTTAGGCTCCCAGTTGCATTATTTCCACCCTTTCCAATGGTCTATTCGTACAGTGAGTCACTCTGAACTATGACACATGCTTTAATGCTATCACTGAAGTTGGTGCTGTGCCTTAGCTGTAGATTAATCAGGTACTTCAAGGCCCAAGCACCTTTCAATCCATAGTAAAATCCATATATTCTCATAAAAGCTGATAATAGCAGTACAGTACTACTAAAATGTATCTGGGAGCTATGATGCTGTATATTGTGGTTACAAAACACACAGGTCAGTTTAATGCAGATACAATAGAGATTTATTTCTGCACTCAAATCTGCTTCATTTTATCTGCTAATTCTAACCTGCCTGAGCAAGAAACATCTTGTATTGATTAGCTGTTTTTGAAGACAATGAATGCTTTTAAAGTACATGACTCAGTAAATTAAGTAGTTTCTGCAATCTTGAATGCTATGTCAAGTGTCTTCTTTACAGGCTGAAGTTCATATATCTCTTTATGTTTGAGTGCTTTCAAGTGTTTTATATTTTACTTACAACTTCCTCTTTCTGCAGTAACTATGGTCTCTGAGCTGTGATTTAATGCTGCTTGTACAGACCTTCCCTGTGAAGCTGGGACATGGTTTAGCCAAGCAGTTTTTCTCCCTCCTACTCAAATAAACCACACATTTTAAAAAAGCGCAGCTCAAATATATAATACACTAATGTTATGGGCCCAATGAGGTATAACATAAAGTCTGAGTGCGAGTTGTTCTTTCACAGCCACAGTGTTAAAGTAAAGAACAATAACTCAGGTAAGAACCAAAAGGGGCTGTAATGTGTGCTTGTATTTGCCACATGCTGAGTGTGCCTGCTCTCAGCTCCCAGGCGCTCAGGGAGTCATTGAAGCTGCAGGAGGCAGTTCTGGAAATTCAGAGTAATTCCCAACACACTGCAACCATAACACCAGTGCCTCAGTCACCAGGTTTTATCTCAGGCTGAATGTCACTTCTGCTAGGCCAGTGTCAAGCTTTCCCTCAAGAAACTCTTTCCATCCTTTTGTCTGCACTAGAAGACAAATTTGTCACACAATATGCTGTCCGAGGAATTTGAGATAATGACAGTAACTGGGAGAGATAACAGGCAAAAACTCATACTGGATATTACAGGGAGTTCAATAACTGTGGGGAGTCTTGTTATTGTAAAATGAAAGTGACAATGCGTGGAATTTCGTTGTGTGAGTATGTTGTCCCTCTTTGTTAGTGTTGTGATGATGTGGACTTTTTTCTGTTTTGTTGATGTAAATAAGTCCATGATGAATATGCATGAAGCTCACTAACACCTCTGATTAACCTACAAAAGGGGATGTTGCCAAACGTCATTGGTTTGAAGGGACTTTACATGGGCATGACATTAACTTCCTCCTTGGAAAAAAATTTAGCTCTATGTATTCTGAGCTTATGTAAAGTAGCATGACAAAGGAAATGGGAAGTTGACATTGAAATCTATGAATTTATATCCATATCAGAATGTTGGGAAGGGAATCAGGGTGATATACTTCCCATTTACAAGCTCAACCCAAACTATAACCTCCCTCAGCACATGAAAAGATTGGAAATGGAAACTTTGTATGGTTGCCCTTTACTTTTCTGTTGACTGGAGTTGGTAAGGTTTTAAGGGGAGTACTGTGGAAATACATCTGTGTTGATAGGAATACTGTGCTACACAAGCTGCTTTGTAAAGGAGTGTCTGCTCAGGGTCTGCACATAGTGATCAAATACCTGACAGCTGCTGCTGCTCCTGTTTTTCTTTTTTATTCAGGGATCCAGCATGAGAGTTGGACTGTGAATACTGTGCTATTATTGTTGGCTCACAAATGTTGAGCTGATGGTATTGATTTTCTGAAAAGATGTTTGGAGCAGTAATAAAAATAAAAGTCAAGAATGATGAGGCTTTACAAATAGCCAGTAAAAGAATCCACAAAAAACCTTAGTAAACTCTTGGGCTATTCAACCTTGACAATGTCCTTTTCAATCTGAATTTAATCTCCTCCTCATGCTTTGAACAGCCAACAGCATTTGTTTCTACCCTCACAATGCTCCACTGGCCCAAAGAATCACTTTGAGCTATAGCTTGCACTTCTAAGCTTTCACACTCTACCCAGTTTACCCTGGGAAAGCAGAGAGGGAAATGGGTAGTGTAGGACCTGAGTAAATGATAAAAGTCCTCTTCATCAAAAGGAACTACTTCTGAAGTCGATGGGAGTTCACAGCATGGGGTGGCTGTGAAGCTAGACCCCTTGTCAGGCTTCATGTAGATCTCCCAAGCATATATACTGTCCTTTTGTAAACTTTGGGGTTTACAATGTTTGATTTACCCATGAGTAGGTGAAAAAATAGTCATTTTTTAAAAAAACTTTATTAGCTTACTAGATTTTTAAAAATACAAACACAAAGCAGTTGATGAGCACAGTACTTTTAAAAAGAAATTTGATTTATACTGTGAAATGATATTCCTCAACTGCAGGCAAAACTGACATATAATCATTCAATACCTCTGAAAATAAAAAAATATTTATCCAGCATTAAATGCTCCACATGTAAGCTTTCCATAATGGAGTTCCCTAAAGAAAACTGACCCTCAGTGTCTGAATATTTCATTATTTCTGACACAAGGGACTTATACCACTACTTTTGTTTAAAACCAGAGTAACTAGTCTCATTTTACTTCATTACACCAACATAAAATTGGACTAATGCAGCTATGAATTAGGTGAAATATTTCTAGAACTACTAAGATAAAAAAGTAAAATGGGTAACATAATGTTCCTCATGGACAGAAGCTAACAGTACTGAGTACATGGGATAATGTCTCATCCTACCAGCAGTTCCATTAAACTTACTGGGGTGTAAGTTATAGCATAAAATACAGCATACAGTTACCAGTATCTGACTGTGTGTTTGCACAATTCCCTCTGTGATGGAGTTCCTATCCGGAGATTACAAAAATACACATAAGAGACAGAATAAATTAATGAGCTTTGAAATGTAAGAGAAATATTGAGGTAATTGAAATAAAAAGATCTCTCCAAGCTCCAATAACCCACCCTGCTTCAACCATTACTGTCTTCAACTGTGATTTCTTTTCCTCCCAGGTGAATAAAAATCAGCATTGTAAATCTATTCAAACAGCCTCCGAAGAAAGGACTTTTTTGTGGATGTTGCTAACTTCATGGTTTTCTTTTTGCGCAATGGTTTCATGGGTTGCTTTTTCAGGCGCACCACCTTTGGGGGAGTTTGTAGCCCTTTATTAAGGTCAACATGCTCGTTGCAGAAGTACTTGACATTTGCTTCTGAGAGATGTAGAAGCATGGTCTCTGAGAGATCCATACATTGCGCGTGGACCCAGTGGCCAGTCCCGCTGGAACACAGGATCATTGCAGGCTTGTTGAGTTCTGTCGAATAGAAAGGGACCCAGGAGTTAATGTCAACATTGCAGCTGGCACAGCAGGTGATCCAGTAGCCGGTTTCTGATTCATCTTCTTCATCATCCTCATTGTAAGTGTCAGTATCATCAATGTCAAAGCTGCTGGCTTCAGCACTAAAACAAAACTCCTCCGAATCTTCAAATGGAGTGGAATCTCCAGGGTCTTCGCTTGATGTCTGACTGCAGACTTGTGTTGTCAATTCTTCTTCCTTGTCCTCTTCTTCTCCTTTGCATCTCAAAATGTAGAAGTAGTTTGCATCTGAGATTACCTGTTTGTTGGCCCCTGGAATGCCCAGCAATACAGAGCCTTTGCCCATATCACAGCCAAACCATATTCTGCAGTGTTTAATATCTGGTGTCCACTCTGGGCTCTCCCTTTCAACAATCTCTATCTTACTATCCTCCAGAACTATGGTGTTACACACCAACCGTTTCTGGTTGTCAGAGTGGTAGCCACCGACAAGGACAAATTCAGTATCACTGGTTTGAGTCACTATAGCACTTGACACTGATATCCCCCCTGTCAAGATAGTGCAGGTCACAGCTGGGCTGCCCAGTGGGAGATCAACTTTTAGCTTGTACAAGTTGGGGCACCTAGTGTTATTTTGAAGTGAATGGCCTCCCAAAATGTAGATCGTATCATCTCTGGCGATTGAAACATGGAAAGACAGTCCATCCTGAAGCTCTGGAAGCATGTATGATGTACAGCATCCAAACTCAAAATCAATAAGAAACACAGATGGCAAACAGTCGACTACGCTGTTCCATTTTTCAGTTGTTCTTTGTGCAAGAGGAGTATACGATCTCCCTCCAAATATAACGCTCATGGTTTTCCCCCGGCTATGAACTACATTAATTGTATGCCCATATCTAGCTTCGGGGACATCTCCACCCAGGTCTTTCTCAATGCATCGGAATGTCATTTTCTTGCTATTTTTGCTTACCAGACTTATAAAATAAATCTTATCAGAGAGGTCATTGTTAGGTGTTTTACCACCATGGATGATATACTGGTACTCATCAGACTTTGCATTGCTTCTGAGTGTGCAAAGTGCAGGGTAGCGGAGAGGGGGAAGGTAACATGAGTCTTTGGAGAAGAAGGCAGGTTTCATTTTGAGCTCATTCTGCTTTATATCAAGGAGGAAAACACCAGTGGGGCAGGATCTCTTTGGCCATCCTTTCTGCCCAAAAAAGAAAACATGCCCATCAAAATTCAGGAGAGAGAAGCCTGGCTGAAGCAAGGAAGAGTTACTGACAGCTGATACCATCTGCAGTGACATTTCATCTGTCGAATGGGCCATATTTTGGCTGAGACAAGAAAAAAAAAGGAAACAGATTAAACATGTATTAAACCCTATGAGATTATTTAACAGCACTTGAATGAATCTTATTAAAGTTGCGCTTCAGCTCACACTTTGAGACCCGAAAAGATACCCTTTTCTGGGACTCAAGACGTGAGTCAAACACGAGCTGTGTGCCAGTTATGCGGGATTTTGTACAAATTATGGCCTTTTGGCACGGAGAACATCGGAGCGCCCCTAGCTCTGCGCTGCGGCGACCTCCCGGGGCGGGCGCGGCCGCTCCCACGGGAACGCGGCCCCGCGGGATGCTGGGGCCGGTGGTTCTCGCTGGGCTGCCCGGCCAGGCTCGGCTCGGGGCTGCCCCGTCGCCGCTTGGCTCGGCCCGGGCGTGGGGCAGCGGGCCCGGCGGGGTGAGTGTGGCCGCGG